>BQNB010166399.1:0-14117 GCA_026074375.1 Tanacetum coccineum | reverse complement strand
CAAAAGGAATTAAAGACATGAATTAAGATATAAGTGATAATCAAACCATTACAAGATGTTTATGGATTGAATTAGGTCTTCCAAGTTACTGGAAAAACACATACCTAAACCCTAGAATGGGACTTAGGGTTAGGGGCTTACAAAAAATGAGTTTATGAGGCTGTATATATAGGCAAATCCATATCGTCGCCAAAAATCCTGATACCGTCGCCAAATCCATGACGCCGTTACTTTAAAATCCTAAAGCCTTTGCTTGTAATTCGTGACGCCGTCTCCACGCTCTGTATGCACGATTTCTTCAAAGGATTTGGTGTAGAGTCGTAGTCTTGTCTGTTTCTTCTCCAAATGAGCCCAAGTCACATGTATTTCCTCCAAATGCCATCCAAGTACTAAAAACATGAAAACAAACGATTAAACACATAATCTGGGCATATTTGCATAATTTAAGGGGTTAAATGACCCTGAAATAGTGTATAAAATGACACCTCATCAAAGACCAAAATGCCGTATCCATGAAGACTCATACACTGTATCCACTGGCAGTTCATGAAAGATTCTGGAAGATATTTATCATGGTCCCCACTCCAACAAAACCCCAATACGCCGTATTGACTACTTCTAATACGTCGTATCGACCAAATTCCAGAGGCTATAAATACCAAACCCTAAATACAAATTTAGTGTGTAAATTTTATAACGAAGACTGAGAGAAAGGAATTAACCACCAAGTTCAACTTTTAAAAGAAAAGAGAAGCTACGAAGGTCTCGCAACGCCCTTTAATCCATAGCAAAACCCTTGTAAATTCTTATACTCTAAATACGCGTTCGGTTTTTGGTATCATTCATAAACTTGGTTAGGTTACATTAATCGTTCGTCTATGACATTTGTGTTCGTTACAATGGTTATTGGCTAATACCTTTAGGTATTAGCCATGTTTATGATAATTTAACGTTTGGTTTATGTTTATCTCGACTGCTTCTTATAAGTCGTGTGTTGCGCTATGTTTATCAATTTATACTCATTTATGTGCTTAAGTATGCGACCTATCATTCAACTGGATCTAAAAAACAGACCAAGTGGACTAGACGCCGGAATAGCTCTCCATATTTCAATTTATATATCTTGAGTAATAGGATCACAAATATTGACATGTCTTTGCCTCTGGTTTAGTGAAGTTGGACTAGTAGGTGACCTAGGATCAACAAATTCTGATTCATTGGGTAATAATCTGGACAGTAGACTACTAGTATATAAAGAGCCGTTAAGAAGTAAGTTAGTAAAGTCTCGATGAGCTAGGATTCAATAAGATCATCATTACTATTTTCTAAGATAGATTATAATCAACCTTGATTGCTTTATACGGATATGTTTAATTGTGACAGAATTGACATGTCTAGGTTTCAGGAAGAAGTATCGCCTAAATCTAGGAATGATATATCAACAATAAGATAAGACAATCATTGTACTTATAAACTAAAACCCACATTTTATTAGATTAAATATGGTTAATATGTTTTCCTTACAATAGGCTTGATTGCTTCTCTATCTTCTAAGTTTCAGCTTGTGTGTGTTAATTGCCTAATCCCAGTCTAGGTAAAATAAAACTCGTGCCAGTCTCTTAGGCTGAAAACCTCCCTTTTTTACATTAGTTTAGGTTTAATTTAGAATAGATTAATTTAGGATTAGCTTAGATAAATAAAATATTGGTAGACTTAAGAATTAACGTTCTCACTCTTAGTGATCGACACCTTACTTACCAACGAAACTACAACTGATCTGGTACACTGCCCGTTAATGTTGTTTTTGGTATAGTCAGCAAAATATAAATAGTAAAACTTGATAATAAATAATACCTACTCACAACGACACATCAAGTTTTGGCACCGTTGCCGGGGAGGGAAATTGTTTAATTCTTATTTATTAGTATTTTTAGTTTAGATTTAACATAACTTAGATTAGTGTAAAATTTTGTATAATTCTGTATCTTATTTGTTTAATTCAGTAGATTAGTTTGCATTGTATAATTTTGCATATTTGCTTATTTTTCTGCATTAATTTTCTTTTCTATTACTGTTCTGTTCGACAGACCAATACAGCGTATTCTAATTAGTGGATACGGTGTATTAACCTTTCGACATAGATACAACGTATTCTTACTCAACAGATCCATATGACGTATTCAGTCAATTTAATACGACGTATTGATCATCAGATATAGCAGCAGATAGTATTTTTCATATTCTGTTCTCGTTTATAGTTTCCTGTGTTTTCTCTCTTCCGAGCCTATCCTACTGATTATTTATCCTTTGTTTTAGGAGTGCATGACCAGGAGTTCAACTAAGGAACTCTTTACGCCTTTACAAGAACCAAAACGAGTATTTCAATCAACAACGAGGCATTTCAAGACAACGAGTCTTGACTATTCGAGTTTACTGAAATTCGATTTATTTTCCGATTATAATAATCAGAGTGAAGAAGAAGTTACAGAATCAATGGGGGAACCAACTATGGAAGAATACATGATGAAGACCTGAGAAGACTACAGATCAGGAATTGCTAGGCCTAAGATTGATGATAAGGCTCACTTTGAGTTGAAAGGCCAATTTCTCAAAGAACTATGTGATAACACTTTCGGGATTTATCTATCGAACCATTACCTAATTTAATAAGTATCGATGTTGGTACGTACGCATAAGGGTCAAATAAACTTTTGGAAACAAATGATGATACAATAAGTAAAGTTTTCACTGCTGAAACTTTTATCAAGGAAATAAGTGATAATATCATGATAGGAATTATATTAACTAAGGGATGCTAATAAATTTTATTAAAAATTTATATGTGTCATTTGGAATCCCGTTTGACCCTAAGTTGTTTTATAAGGATGGGATAAAACTGGGGCAAGTCTAACTTAAATACTTTTCCACACAGAAACAAAAGTGCTGTGGACTGGAAGGGATATGACGAAACGAGAGAGCAGATTTCTTTTTGTTATCGGGGGGATCTGTCTTCACGGTAGCGATACGACGTATCCAAACCCTATGGATACGGCGTATTGACCCCGACCTGGACGTTATCCGTTTTACTTTTCGGCACTTAAAACTTTATTGTCAGACTTGTCGATACGGTGTATTCATTAAATGAATACAACGTATTCTACCTCTGACCCGTACTTAGGATTTTTAATTTAGGTCTCAATACAACGTATCCTGAAACATGGATATGTCGTATCAACTTCCTGTACAGTTTTAATTTTTTAGGTTTTATTTTGTTTTCTAACCGAAGATTATCCAGAGATAGAATTGCACTTGTTTTCAGAGACGATTGAATGAATTTGGTGATGCTTATTTTCTGGAATTCATGTGTGTTGTAGTCATGCTAGTATTCAGACGTATTTACAACACACATCCTCGCTCATATACGCAACATGGAGGATCATACCGAGCAAATCTCAGGGGAGTTTTCTGTTCTAATTCTTTAATTTCCTATTTTTCATGTATAGAGCGAGAGCGAGCGCAACGATAGTGGTTTGTATACATCATTGGGGAGAGAATTAAATGACTACTTGCTCCCTATTTTTACAAATAATATGCCTAATTTATGTGAAATTAAAAAAAAATTAGCATATTTTTTGGTGAAATTATTAGTTACATGTCCCGCAGACATAACTCTAATTTTCAATTACGAGGATAAAACTTTTCGTTTTCCATTTTTTACCTCAAATTCCACAAAAATACGAGTGTGCCGGTGACTGTGGTAAACTTTAGAACTTGGCTTGGTATATCTATTCGAGACCACAATAATAAGCACTATTTTTAATAGATGGAGTGACCTTTCTAAACTGGTAAATTTCTAGAATTACACCAAAAAGCCTATACATATTATGATATTAACTAACCACACTGGTTAGTTAACCCTCGTATAAACCATTTGTTTACTCTTATTTTTAGAGTAAGATACCCCTAGAAAAACCTGCTGAGTCATTCCTTTCTTTTCTTACACCAAATTATTTCTATTACACCCTTACACCTTAACCTACCCTATTAGATTAAGTCCTTAATCAGTTCTAGTTTCTTTTGTGTAAAGTACTATATTTCCTGTCGCAATGCATATTTTCTATCTATGGTTAGGTCGGGAAATTGCACAATGCAATTGGGAATGTGAAAGTAGTTTATCTTAGTGCTCGTGTAGTTACTACTTTCACTAGTATGATCGGATATTAATTATTCAGATTTATCATGTTCGTGAAGTGGTGAAAAATACACCTTTATTCAGTTTGTTGGTTTATGTTTAAAAAAATCAAAAAATACAAAAATACAAAAAAAAGAGTGAGAGAAAAGATAATCAGTTGGTCTAAGCTTAACCGATTCTATTATTTATGATGATCGATTATTCGTTGGTACGTGTTATAAACCAACGATGTAAAGTTTTGTTGTATATTATTTCTAGTTGGTCGCGATATAAACCAACTATGTATTTTGATGTGGTCGTCATACGACTTCACAAGAAGTTTTACAACTCTCTAGGCAGCGTTACCTAACCGATGTATTTAGTATAGGCAAGACTCGGGGTTTGTTATCGATCACCGGAGGGTGATATAGGTAGGAAGGCTCGATCAGGGGGGAGAATTCTACAGAGGACTACGTGTTGAAGAAGAATTCTTATGTATTTTTATGTTTTTATGAAAGCATGTAAATATCATGGTTTGAGAGGTTGGTGTGTTTTTATCTAATTAAACTAATAATAATCTAAACTACATTGGTGATAACTTATATGATAAACGAACGTATTTACTTAATCATGCACTACTCCTTAGATTGCTTCTTCTAATCCTGTTGCTTTGTCACACTTGTGATGATCAGATGTAAGAAAATTCCTATCATGAACAAATTACACGAATTCGCCGTCTATATAATATTCCGTTAAGACAACGCACAAGTAAGGTAGTATGAAGACTATTACAAGGCCCCTAAGAGTATATAAATGCAATTAAATAATCTTAAGAGGGATCAACCATATTAGGGGTAAGGTAGTATAAAGACTGTTACCGATGGTATCCTTTCTACACACTCGCGTTTCCCTAGACATTTATGCCAATTTAGTATCTTATGGCTAGTTTTCTAAAGCCTAACGCGCACATCCATCACATGAAGCAACGTTAAAAGGATCTATAATTTAAGTTTCATGCAATCATAAGTAAATACTAAAGGATCTAGCCTAGCATGTTATAAGAAGATAAAGAACATAAATCAATCAAACAATACATAGACATATTGAAAGATTAAAGGGATAAATGAACTTTACTTGATTAAAACATTGATTAAAGACTGTTATAATAGGGTTTTGAGGCCCTAAAGATGGCCTAAAAAGCTGCCAAACTCGACTATAAAAGTTAGGGTTCGTCTCCCAAAAGTTACACACTTAAAACCCTAAAATCAATTTTGTATATATAGGAAAAACGGCGCGACAACGTCGTGTTAAAGTCGTGACGCCGTCACCACGTAGAATCTTCTAGAGCCACTTTAAGTCGGCTACGTCCTGACACCGTCGCCAAATCCATGACGCTGTCACTTTGAAAATCCTGACGCCGTCGCTTAGTAAATCCGCTACCCGTCTCCATGCTCTGTATGCACAATTCTTCAAGATAAATGGTGTAGAGTCGTAGTCTTGTCCGTTTCTTCTCAAAATGAGCCCAAGTCACGTGTATTTCCTACAAGTGCTAAAAAAATGAAAACAAATGATTTCTCCAAAAGCCATCCAAATGCTAAAAACACAAAAACAAACGATTAAGCACATAATATGGGCATATTTGCATGATTTAAAGGGTTAAATGACCTTGAAAAAATGTACAAAATGACACCTCATCAAATACCCCTACACTTAGGATTTGATTATCCTCAAGCAAATGGTTTTTTCTACCTAGACAATAGCAATATTAAGGGCATTTAACCTACTCTTTAAAAGCATTTTACGACACAACCTTTTAGACCTCGTAATTAAAAGCATGGAAATTATATACTAGCACCTCATATGAGTGTTTGGGATTCTCTCTTTCTCTCGGGTGTATAATAACTTATAACAATATGGGGAAATGGGAAAATAACACTCATTACGTGTCATAGCATATAAATTACCATAGGCTTGGTAAAAGATCAAACCTCCACCGCTAGGCGCAAATACTAGTCATTACTATCAAAGAGGTCTTTTAAAGGGTTGTGATGTGTAGGTGTAAGATAACATTAATGGAAACGGAAATGGATGGGATATATTTAGGGGTGGCTTTTTGGGTGAATTTAGGGTGAAGGGTTAGCTAATTATTTATATGAATACACGCTGATTAGGTTGCTAAGCCAAAGACTCAGACAAAGATATACAAACTCTACACAACTCTACAACAATCTCTTTTCTTTTTCTTTTCTATTTTTTTCGAACATAATACATCATAACTTGGGGTTTATAACACACCCATACACTTGAGTTTTAGAACTCATAATTACAATCTAACTAATGACCCAAATTGAGGTGCATCAACATAACATGGAGCTTATTGAGCTCTACTAGGGGTAATAAATTACTTCTTCCCTAATTCTTCATAAGATGAATATTACCATGAATCCCAATCATCCCAAAACTATATTTACAAGGATAAGGACTTAGCAACCGTGTACTCAAATAATTAACTTGGGTTAAAACAATAATGTACTAAAAGCGAGTACATGCAAGGTAGGCTAAGGCGATTTGGGTGTAACAATTAGTTCAAGGGTTAACAATGCTCTTCACTGATAGTCCAGCTTAACTATAAAATTATGAGAACCATGAAAAGAATAGGCTCAGAGGGTTTCACTAGGGGAGTCTTGCATTAAAAATGAGTATGAAGCACGGGTGTGGGATAATTATATAGTCGATGTGACCATCATAACAATTACGGGTTTAAAACCTGGGTTAATCCTAGTGCCTCTTATCTAGCAAATCCTAATACTCACTATGCAGCATCGAGATGCATCACAAAAATAAGTTCTAGAATTTAATACACTCCAGGTACACTCGTATAATTTAATACCGATACCAATGCTCCAAAAAAGACAAAAAAAACCATACGTGCACATCTGTAATGACGGAATAGACATATATGACTGCATTTGAATCTTAACTCGAACAAGCTAAAGGTCTAGATTATGTTGGGTATCAAAAGTGGATACCCGAATTCCTATAGATCTAAAGGCGAACTTTATATTTTTTGGGTGAAATTTTGAGGGTTTTTGTGCTTGTCATATAAATTCCTATCCATGAGACGCTAATAATATTTGATTTTCATCGGTATGTATCATAAAAAAATTCAATTTTGGTTAAAATTACCTTTTACGCTATGTTTCGATATATTACTCATCAGTTTAAGGACAAAGCAAATGATAATTGAAGGAATAGTTTCTAAGGATTATTTCCCCCTACACTTAAGTTGAACATTGTCCTCAATGTTCTTTAAAAGTACTTGTAAAAACAAATAAAGGGAAAAGAAAACAAGTAAAAGAAACTAGTACTCCCCTAGTTTGCTCAATAATGGAGAAGAAACATGCGATAACTGGTTAAATCATCCTCCAAGAATCGTCATCCGAAACTTCTTAAGAACTTCCAAGCTTCTTATCATTAAATATAACTTGTAAATTAATTCTCAGTCCAATGAATCTTCCATTGGAGTGAGTTACACTACTTGTGGAAGTAGTGTGCACTCAACCACTGACCACACTGATTTTTATCACTTTAATAGAGGTAAGAAACTTCAGGATACTAAAGCCAAAGAGCCCACAAAGAAGTGGGTTCACAAGAGAAACTAACAAAGTTTATTATTCTATGCAGAGACACATCAGGGAGCGAATTTGGTACCTGGACAGTAGATGCTCAAGGAGTATGACTGGTGTCAAGAGTTATCTGCATAAATATGTAGAGCAACCAGGTCCTAAGGTAGTGTTTAGTGATAACTCATCTTGTATAACTGAGGGATATGGTTCAATAAACTGTGGTGGTATTATTTTCTCTAAGGTAGCTTTTGTTAATGATCTAAAATACAATCTAATTAGCATCAGTCAACTCTGTGATGCTAAATATATTGTTTAATTTGATGATAAGCAAGGAACAATCTTTAATGCTAACAAGGAAATTGTGTTGACAGCCCTAAGAAGAAATGATGTATATGTCCTTGACATGTCATCACTGACTCCAAATGGAGCCTGCTTCTTTGCCAAAGCCTCAGAAAGTGTAAACTGGCTCTGGCATAAAAGGCTATCACACTTAAATTTCAAAAGCATTAATAAACTTGCTAAGCAAAACAAAGTTCTTGATCTTCCTTCACTTGTTTATTCAAAGGATAGACCATGTTCTACATGTGAAAAAGGAAAGCATAAAAGAGCCTCTTTCAAAACTAAACAAAACTTCTCAATCAGGAAATGCTTGCATCTTCTTCATATGGACCTCTTTGGGTCTATCAGTCCAATGTCTATTAATCATGAGAAATACACCCTAATCATTGTTGATGACTACTCAAGGTACATATAGGTTCACTTTCTTAGGAAGAAGAGTCAGGGAGCTGAAATGATTATGTCTTTTGCCAGGATGGTTGAAAACTAAAATGATGTATAAGTCAAACAAATCAGAACTAATAATGAGACTGAGTTTAGAAACTATAAGCTTTAGAGTTTTTGTGATGAGAAAGGAATATCTCATAACTTCTCTTCTCCCTATACATGATGCGGTCGTCGTAGGACTTTAACAAGAAGTTTTACAACTCCCTAGGTAGAGCACCTAACTGTTATAGTGTAGTAAGGTAAGACTCATGGGTTGTTATCATTTTCTAGGGGAATAGGTTGGGAAGGCTTGATCAAAATATAACAGATGTCTATGGGATTGAGAGAAGATTCATTTTGTATTTTTATTTTATAGAAACTAGGTAAAATCATATGGTTTGAGAGGTTGGTTTGTTTTATTTAATTAAACTAAATTATAATCTAAAATACTTTGGTGATAACTTATATGATAAATGAATGTATTTACTTAATCAAGCACTACTCCTTAGCACATTTCTACTAGATATGTTGCTTTGTCACACTTGTGATGATCTGTGTAAGTATTTCCTAAGTCATGAAACGAAATTTCCGAAACCCGCCGCCTTTGTAATATTCTGTTAAGGCAGCGCATAAGTAAGGTAGTATGAAGACTACTACAAGGCCCCTTAGAGTATATTACATGCATTTGAAATATCTTAAGAGGGATCAACCATATTAGCAGTAAGGTAGTATGAAGACTGTACCCGTGGTATATTTTAACATCGCTTTTCCTAGGATTCTATTGATAATTTAATATCTTATAGGCTAGTTTTCTAAAGCCTAACGCGCACATCAATCACAAGAATCATCATTAAAAGGATCTACATATTAAGTTTCATGCAATCATAAGTAAATACTAATAGATCTAGCCTTGCATGGCAAATAAAAAAGAAGAACAAGAATCTATCACAAAACACATAGACATATTAAATGATAAGGGAAAAATGAACTTCATTTGATTAAATCATACATTTGAGGCTGTTACAAGAGGGTTTTGACACCCTAAAAATGAGCCCAAAGGCTGCTAAAATCGTCTTCTAAAACTAGGGTTCGTCTCCTAAAAGTTACACACTTAAAACCCTAAAAACAGATTTATATATATAAGAAAACAAGCGCGACGACTTCGCTTTATGTTCTCGACGCCGTCGTGCCGCAATGGTCTTCTATGGTTTCTTTAAGTTGGCTTCGTTTTGATGCCGTCTAGAATTTCATGACGTCGTCGCTTGTTAACTTTGACGCCGTCGCTTGTAATTGGTGACGCCGTCTCCATGACTGTATGCTTTTCTTCAAGATAGTTGGTGTGGAGTCGTAGTCTTGTCTGTTTCTTCTCCAATTGAGCCCAAGTCATGTGTATTTCCTCTAAAAGCCATCCAAATGCTAAAAAACAAAAACAAATGATTAAGCACATAATCTAGGCATATTTGCATAATTTAGGGGGTTAAATGACCCTGAAAAAGTATATAAAATGACACCTCATCAAATACTCTTATACTTGGGATTTGCTTGTCCTCAAGAAAATGAGATTTTCTACCTAGACAATAGCATTATTGGGGGCATTTAACCTACTCTTTAAAAGCAGTTTACTACACAACCTCCTAGACCTCGTAATTAAAAGCATAGAAAGTATATACTAGCACCTCACATAAGTGATTGGATTCTCTCTTTCTATCAGGTTTATAATAAATTATAACAATATGGGGAAACAGGAAAATAACACTCATTACCTGTCATATCATATAAATTACTATAGGCTTTGTAAAGGATCAAAACCTCCACAGCTAGGCGCAAGTACTAGTCATTACTATCAAAGAGGTCTTTTAAAGGGTTGTGATGTGTAGGTGTAAGATAACATTAATAGAAATAGAAATAGATGGGATATATTTGTGGGTGGTTTTTGGATGAGTTTGGGGTGAAAAGGATTAGCTAACTATTTATACGAATACACGCTGATTGGGTTGCTAAGCCAAGGACTCGAACAAAGATATACAAACTCTACACAACTCTACATCAATCTATTTTCTTTTTTGTTTTCTCTTTTTTTAAACATAATACATCATAACTTGGGGTTTATAACACACCCCTACACTTGAGTTTTAGAACTCATAATTACAATCTAACTAATGACCCGAATTGAGGTGGATCAACATAACATGGAGCTTTATGAGCTCTGTTGGGGGTAATAAGTTACTTCTTCCCCAATTCTTCATAAGATAAATACTACCATGAATCCCAATCATCTCAGAACTGTATTTACAAGGATAAAGACTTAGCAACCGTGTACTCAAATAATTAACTTGGGTCAAAACAATAATGTACTAAAAGCGAGTACATACAAGGCAGGCTAAGGCGATTTGGGTGTAACAATTAGTTCAAAGGTGACAATGCTCTTCATTAATAGTCCGGATTAACTAAAAAATTATGAGAACCATGAAAAAGGATAGGCATGGAGGGGTGTACTAGGGGTATCCTACACTAAAAATGAGTGCATGGCAAGGGTGTAGGATAGTTATATGATCGAGGTGACCATCATAACAAATACAGGTTTAAAACATGGGTTAATCCTAGTGCCTCTTATCATTTAGAAAATCCTAATTCTAACTATGCGGTCTCGGGGTGCATCACAAAAACAAGTTCTAGAACTTGATACACTATCGGTCCACTTATATAATTTTAAACCGATACCAATGCTCCAGAATAGGCAACAAAGACCATACGTACACATCCGTAATGACGAAATAGACATGTATGACTGCATTCAAACCTTAACTCGAGAAAGCTAAAGGTATAAACTATCTTGGGTATCAAAAATGGATACCCGAATTCCTAAAGATCTAAAGGCGAACCTCACATTTTTGGGGTGGAATTCTGAGGGTTTTTGTGCTAGTCATATAAATTCTTATCCATGAGACGCTATTAATACTCAGTTTTCATCAATATGTGTCATAAAAAAATTAAAAGTTTGGTTAAAATTTCCTTTTACGTTATGTTTCGATATATTACCCATCATTTTAAGGAGCAAACAAATGGCAATTGAAGGAATAGTTTCTAAGGCTTATTTCCCCAACACTTAAGTTGAAGATTGTCCTTAATGTTCTTTAAAAGTACCCATAAAACAAATAAAGGGAAAAGAAAACAAGTAAAAGAAACTAGTACTCCTTTGGTTTGCTCAATAATAGAGAAGAAACATGCGATAACTAGTTAAATCGTCCTCCAAGAATCGTCATATGGAAACTTCCTAAGAACTTCCAAGCTTCTTCTCATCAAATATAACCTGTAAATCAAAGACAAAGACAACTACACCTAGTGTAAAATCGACGGGATATGATATATACAACGAAACTTTTAGGGTTGACTCTATGAAAGCAATAAAGATAGGATGAAAGATATGATATAATTCTAGGTTTCTGCAGGTTTATAAGAAAAATACAAATTTTAGAGATTGTGCAAAATTATTTTTCAAAAATAATAGAAAAAGTTTAAATTTTCACATGTCTGGGGTTTGACGGCGTCAGAAAAAATCCTGATGCGGCCGCTTGACAATCCAGACGGCGTCACACTATTTTCTGACGCTGTCTCCACATACTGTGAAAACTTCACATTCATTTTTTAGGAAAAATTTCTTGCACACAATCTTATTAGTTGTTTCTTATATGTTCTGGAAGGTTTTTGGTTTAAATGTTCCTAAAAGTTTCAAAGGCTCGTATTTTGGATTATTTGTTCGAATTGGTTACGAAGAAGGTTGTTTATGACCTATTTGAAGTTGAAGTGGAATTATTTGGGTTTGTGTTTTATCATACCTTTTAGGAGGAGGTAACTTGTTCGTGCTTATAACGTTGTGACGAAGACTTGACGAATCTAGCAAAGGTGTGTGATTTTTCTTATGGTGCTCAATGCTCACATTTGCTATCACTTTAGATATGTGTCTCATAGATGAGGATTTTGTCAAGAGATTGTGATCTACTTATATTTTGGTCTTGGTATGAGTTCGACGTCGCGTGGATAAACAAGATATAAGACACAAGTTTAGGTTGTTCTACTTGAGCATCAAGTTCGTTATACTTAATTTTCTTCATCAGTAATTATTACATAGAGCCTACAGAATTGAAGATTCAAGAAATGGTTAACATATGGGTTTCAGGGGAAGCTTAATGTTAAAATGTTTAACCATTTACATGCTACATCGAGGTGAAGGTTTTTGCTACTACTAGTCATTATTACTACTGCTAGTGTGAGTGTCTACTACTCAAGTTCATTTTTCTTATTGTGCTTAATGGTGGGTAATTTGAGGAGATAGAAGGCTTGGATTAGAAGTGTAATATTGGTTCGTGGTTGTGAAGATCGAAGTTGCATACTTTAGTCCCCGATTTGATGATGACAAAAAGGGGAAGAAGATTTGATGATTTGCAACTTGTAGATCCTTGGTAGCTTAAGGGGAAGTTTTCATTCGTATATTAACTTCAGGGGAAGTTCGTGCTTATTTGGTTTTGTCATTATCAACTAGGGGAAGATTGTTGGGAATTATATTTGAGTTGATAAGACAAAACACGAATGAAACAAGATGGAAACAAAAGGACCAAAGTCGTCATTGTGGGATTCTACAAGATGTAGAAGAAAATAAAGATTTGGTCAAAAAGAGATAAAGATGAAGAAATAAAGATTTGGTCAAACTCATTAATATCTTTTAAATAGTTTCCATGTAAAGCCTTGACTCTTTATGCTATAAAAGGAGGTCTAGGCATATTGTTTTAGTATCCAGAAAAGTGTGTGTTCTCAATGAGAGTCGACTAAAACAAAACGTGTGTGTGTACACGTTTAGTTAGTTAGCATAGTTAGATAGTTAGTAGATGTGTTATAGACATCTATGTATTAGTTAGTTTAGCCTCAAGGATCATTTGATCTTGGGGATATAATGAATAAAGAAAACCTTGAAGTAACTCTGATTTCTGTTTTATTATTCCGCTGTGCAAGTTTATTAATCATTGTTACTATATCCTAGATGAGTCTTAATAACGATCTAAGGGGTCATAAAGATCTCCACAATTGGTATCAGAGCCTCGTGGCTCTCGATATCTAGGATTGTTCAAGGTTTTTGTTGGTGTCGACTTTATAAAGAAAAGATGTGTCAAAGTTTCTGTTCTGTATGGTTTTTGGTTTAAATGTTCCTAAAAGTTTCAAAGGCTCGTATTTTGTATTATTTGTTCGAATTGGTTATGCAGAAGGTTGTTTATGACCTATTTGAAGTCGAAGTAGAATTATTTGGGTTTGTGTTTTACCATACCTTTTAGGAGGAGGTAACTTGTTCGTACTTATAACGATGTGACGAAGACTTGACAAATCTAGCAAAGGTGTGTGATTTTTCTTATGGTGTTCAATGCTCACATTTGCTATCACTTTGGTATGGTGTCTCATAGAAGATGAGGATAATTGTCAAGAGATTGTGTAAAACCTAAAAACCTCAATAAGAGTAAAATGACCAAAATGCCCCTAATGAAAGAAAAATGCATAAAAGCTTAAATAAA
>BQNB010166398.1:0-14117 GCA_026074375.1 Tanacetum coccineum | reverse complement strand
TAACAAGAGTATATTTAGGATCATATGAACATTATAAGGGTGTATTAGCAGAATTAGAACATTCAAAACCTGGTTTTGAGCTTCAAGGATCAAAAATGGTGGAAATGGGTCGTTTCGGGTAGTATTTCCACTCGTACGCCTTGTATCTTTACTCCGAGGCTTCAAATCTTTGCTTGAATGATATTATTAGATGATCCTAGGATCATAAGGAGCAGAGAAAGGTTGCTCACTTGGGTTATAGAAAGAAGAAGTGGGGGATGAAGATAAATGAAAGGTTTTGTGTTCTATTTATAGGCGAATTGTATCTTGGTGACTAAGGGAGCCTTGCAATCTGATCTAGGACACTTGGACATGCTAGAGGATGAGGTGTTGAAGCTATGTGATGAGTATGATAAGCTAGAAATCAACTAGAAGGTGTTGGAACACCATGTGATGTCGCGGCTAAGTAAAGGAGAAAAAGAGACCATGTGAAGCTTTTTAATCAAAAACAAATGAAGATATTTGTTGTAGCAGCTGAGTAAGCAACTTAGGATGCATGTGGGTAAGTTATTTTGCAAAGGAATCCTTTAAAATGGGTCAATATTGCAAAAGAATGGGTTTCGGGTTCATATGAGCTCATAAGGGTTCGAATTCTTGTTTTTGGCTTATATTTCGCATACATTGATCAAGTAATGTTTAAAACATGTTCTCATGGTTTGTAATAAGAAGTATTAACAAAAGTTAGCAAGTGGTTTGGGTTAAAACGGGTTAAAAATGAAGAAATGAGGTCGCGGATTCCATTTGGTACGGTTTAGGGTTTTCTTGACTTTCTTGGTTTATATTTTGCATACTCTTAATTAGGAATGATAGAATACAGATCCTAGAGCTTAAATAAAGTATTATCAATGAAGGTTGATCATTGGTTTTAGTTAAAATGGGTTGAAATTGAAAGAATAAGCCGTAGCTTGGAATTAGGGTTCATATAAGGCTTTTAGGGTTTTCTAGCTTTGTAATTCTCGTACATTGTTGAAGCAAGGATGGTTAATGATGGATAAAGGTTTGTAAACTCATTTTATGGGTTTACAATGACTCTTGGTTGCTTACTTGAGAGTGAGATGGTCTGAAAATGAGTAAACGGGTCAAAATCACAATTAGGGTACAATTAGGGTTTCCTGGATTTATTTCTTGTGTAATTGAAGTAGAATGATGAAATGATGATGGAATGATGTTTGAAAATGATTGATAATGTTATAAATTAAGTTATTACAACTTATTTGGGTATTGGTTTAGGTTTATAATGGATAAAAACCAAGAAACGGGTCATGGTTTAGTATTTTGCTCGGGTTAGGGTTTCTGACTTTTGTATTAGGGTTTTAAGAGTAAAAATGTGTATGAAAGATTATGAATAGAATAATTAGGGTTTACACATTGTATATTGAGTGTAGTAGCTTGTACACAAGTGATGGTGAAGAAATTAGAATGAAAATGGAGGTAAAACGGCTATTTTAGATGTCATGCTTAATGACTTGTACATTGTGCTTTGAAAACTTATACTTGACTTGGAGGGAGTTTATATTTCAATTGAAATGTTATATTACTTGTATATATGCTTTAGTAGCTTGTACATTCACTTTAGATATTAACCCTTCATGGAATTAGGGTTTAGAGGTATACGATAACGGTTTAAAGCCCGTTTTGATATAACGTTGCGAATGGTACATTATAGGAATAATGTACTTTGTAATAAGGATATGATGATATTGACTTGACATATTGTGATGTTTGCTTGACATATATGAAGACAGGATGGCCATAGATAGGTTGTGTGAGCTTGTCTACTTTAGTTATGCAAGTTACCTTGCTTAATGAGATATTGACAATGCAAGTAATGTAATAAAGCGAAAAATTTCCTCGTACAATTGTGATCATAGTAAAATAGGTTGATGAAAATTCTTGGGTTGTTATATTCTAGCTTTGAACTAACAGCTTTTTCAAATGCCGACCATGCCGCATGCATTGATACTCGCAAAAGCACTTCTAGAGGAATGCAATTCCTAGGTGATAAGTTAATCAGCTGGATGTCAAAGAAGCAGGACTATACTGCAATGTCATCAGCAGAGGCTGAGTACGTGGCGTTATCTGTAAGTTATGATCAAGTAATGTGGAATAGGACACAACTTAAGGATTATGGCTTTAACTACATCAAAATACCATTGTATTGCGACTCTCAGTCAGCCATAGCAATCTCATGCAACCCCGTACAACACTCCCGTACCAAGCATATCCATACTCGATATCATTTCATCAAGGAACAGGTTGAAAATGATATAATTGAATTGTACTTTGTCAGAAATGAATACCAATTAGCAGATATGTTTACTAAAGCCTTACCCGAAGATAGGTTTTAGTATCTTGTCAGACGAATTGGTATGCGATGCTTGACTCCAGCAGAACTGGAGGTTTTGACAAATGAATCTGATTGATATTTCATCAAACATCAACATGTACAAATTTTTGAAAAAGAAAAATACAAAAATATAAAATTTCAAAAAGAAAATACAAAATCAAAAAATCAGAAAATGTTTCACAAAAAGATTCTTCTCGACATGTCTCTTGGAATCGATAACATTTACGTACTTAGAAATGTTGATCAACATCGACACGGGCGTATAAATGAAGTTCGAGCAAGAGTTTCAAATGTTTTCAAAACATGTCATTTCTAATTTTCTTTATGACTAGTAATCACTCTCAGATTGCAACTTGGACCCGAACGACAAAGGAGAGTGTACGTTTCAGTGCAATTATCCTTAGCATTAGAAGAGAAGTCTTCTAACATTTGGTTTTTCAAAATGTTGAACACAATTTTTCAAGAATTCTTCAATGACAATTCATAATCTTTCAAAATTGTGTGCTCAACAATGCTAACCCTTAATTTTATATTCATTTTACAACTTGGTATCATTTTTTTTTTGTCAAACATATGTAAAATTAAGGGGGAGCAAGTTAATGTTCCATATAATTCATGCTAAGTATAATAATATTTTTCCCACAGGATTTTCATGACAAATTTTAATCACATGGTATTTAAAAAACTAAGTAAATTACTATTTAAAATAAGGGGAGAAATGTAATTAAAATGTGATCTTGAAAATAATAAGTGATCTAATCGACTCTAAGTGCTTGATACTCTTCGAAAAATGTTTTATGGTTACGATCTCATACCCAACAACATCTTAATTCATGACTATTCTGAAGTCATAAGGTAGTTAGGTTAGGAATTAGTCCTATGATCCAACCAGAATCGGAGGGATCTACCCAAGGACAATCCATAGTTAGAAATAGCAGTCCTTAGGTATGATTGGAGATGAATGAGTATAAAGGAATAAGGCCGACTAAGATTGAGCTAACACTGGAACAATCATAACAAGGTGTTAGTAATGATGTCTTGGTAAGCATTGAAGGGGTTGAAGAATGAAAAAGAAATGTATGGATAAAGGGTGAAAAGAAAGAAGCCATCCCTACACCTTAGGCAGAAACCGAGTCAATACATAATCTATCGGTTTTTACTAAGATGAATTCTAATATTAAAGAATGACATCATGGACCCAGTGATGCAATGCACAACCCTTCCCAGCCATTCGAGTTTCTCTCAACAAAAACTTGTCTCATTTTCCACGGAGATACACACAACTTCTATTGACTTTCTCACTCTAAGTTAGTTGATACTGAATAGGTGGCTGTCTGCTCCAGCCTTCGAGTACTAAAACCAAAATGCACTAATCGAGTCTAAAGCCAAGAGATCAATAAAATAAATCTCATTAGGACACATTCTATGACAAACACTTGTTGAACACCAATAAGCTCACAAGCTGTTAACAAGAGTCCTATGCATTATCCTTGTGATTCTGCCAGAACATCTAAGTGATACTTAAATATTTACTATGAAGATGGAAATCCTGCTTGAGCTAACATCAAACAAGCTCTTGGTAGGTGACTTGTGTGATTCTATATGAATCAAACTTGTGTCAACTGGATATCAATTTGGTCCAGTAAAATGAATTGACAGTTTAATCCAGAAAGAGAAAGATAACTATCTGATTCACTCTTACCGTGTTGTCTGCTTTGAGACGCTCTGCTACGAAACCTTGTCAAGAATATTCATTTGAATTCTATCTGATCATAGGCAGTATTTATACTGATTAACGGGGAACCATGGTTATTACAACCTTATTCGACGAAGTGACAAAGACACTCTCGTCCATATCTGTTGATTATCACTGACGTAAACTTGCAGGTTATACGATGGTGGTGGTATCCCATTCCAGCTGAAGTCGAATTCATTACCACATGCTCATACTCAAACTATAAAGACATACTATAAGCATCAAGAATCAAGAAAGCTCAAGAATTAAAGACAAAGACTTCCGTAAACTTTGATATTCAAGATCTTCCTTCAAGATATCAAGATGATCAAGACAATGATTGTCAAGGGAGATTGTTAGCAAGCTTTCAAGAAGATGCAAAGTATAAGCATGTTGGTCAAGACACAACATCGCAAGGTGGCAAAGACGATCAAGACAAACAAGTAAATGATTTACAAGATCTACAGAACCTAAGACAAAGTCGAAAGAACAGAATTACTAACGCTCAAGATCTCAAGATCACATAAGCATGATAGGAACAAGCCTACGTACGTTCGTATACAGAGACAAAGATTATTGGATTAGAAATATTACGATATTTAATCATACATTTCTTATGTTATGGTGATGACAAACATGTAACTTATAACACATAACGTTGAACTTGCTTAAGTTTATTCGTAATCACAATATCATCAATTCATACGTCAACATCTATTTCGACGTCTAGTTTTCTTCAACAAACAAATTTAGTTTCGCATCCGCCGTAAATCATAAAGGTTATGAACAAACAAACTTTAATTGTGACTGATGCAAAGAAATTTTTTATTTTCCAAAACCTTACATTTTTTACAAAATGATACACAACATTTTAAAAAAATTATACAAAAAATTTTGTATTTTTAAGAAATGTTTTATTCAAAATAATATTTTGAATTCAATATTTTCTACCCAGAAAATGCTTGAAAGTTCCCAGATCATCTTCCCACCAAAAAAGACAACACAAAGGAAGCGTCTGATAATGGGCGGACCTTAATAAATTAAGGGGACCGCACCTTGTTATAAATACGGGGACGCCACAATGAATACAAATTAATATTTTTTCTAACTATAATAGGACTGTTTCCACAGATTTTCTCACTCTTTGCACGTAGTATCATCTTAGATCTAAACTCTTCTTTCTCAAATTATTTTTTCTTTGATCATTAAATTGTCATAAGTTTGTTTTAAAATGTGATTCAAATCATCCATCCATTCTTTAAGTGCAAGAGAAAGGAACTTCTCGTATCATACAAGGATGCGAAGTTTATGTATGTTGAGTTAGTGCATTCGTGACATGTTTAATTCAAAGTATAGTTCGAGTCATGTATATTCAAACTTGTGTAATAGTTAGATCATGGTGATATAAGAAGGTTATGTTAGATAATGATGATTTGGTCGTGTCGTGGTGATGTAACGTGTAAAGGTGGTAGGGATGATGTATAAGTGTAGTGAAGTTGTATTGAAGTGTTGGGGAAGTTGTGAAGAGAGTTGTGAAGTGATGAAGCTGTGTAGTTTGTGAAGATGTGCTTGTGAAAGTCGTAGTAAGTAAGTGAAAGTGGTTGTGAAGTTGTGATTAGATTAGGTTTACGCTATAGATTATAACGCGACATCATGCTTAGTGTCGGAAATTTGATATAAGCAAAGTTAGTGCTACGGTTTTCTCGCCATAAAGGGAGCTTGTTGACTAGTGAAGAATAACTCTCGAGTTTTGGTGTCGGGGTAGTTGGAGTAGGGCGAAGAGGTGCTTCATGACTGAACCACTATAAATCATCGTGTCCGGTTTGCATTTCCTTTTACTTATCTCTTTACATTTATACTTGCATTTATCTCGCTTATATTTTTCATTTGCAATTGTAGTCGTTGCTGTTGACTTATATCGTTTTGCATTGTGTTTGTTATCTGTCATGGTTTGATATTTGTGAACATTCGATGTAAATATGTATGTGTATAGAATTTATATAAACACTCTTCATATTATATATGCTTGATCGGTGATTAATAGACGAAAACATTGTTAAGATTTTAAATAGGAAAAACGTATTCACCCCCCCCCCCTCTCACCGATTTCTCTTTAATCTGGATATCGAGAGCCATTGTCGCTCTATTTTCAAAACAAATGGTTTTAAAAATTGAGTACGATCCATGTCTCAAATTACCCATTAAGGGGGATTAAATTTGGAAAGTGTTTTTTGTTGAATAAACTTGTATAAGTTTTTGATGGATATATACACCAAATTATACTAGCTCGAGATAAAAATACGCTTTAAATAAGTGTTATATGTTGCGGTATCAAATTCTCGAAAAGTTGTACACCTTTCCGCAAAAAGTCATTAGAGAAAATCTTTTTTTACAAAATCGTATTTCTGAGTATCAGAGTGGGCAGGCACCCTTAAATATTTGGGCGTTCCACCTGAATTCTGGGCGGCACCCTTATTTTAAGGCGACAACCTGTCTGATTCAGACAGTTTTTCAGAAACTTTAAAAAAATCATATATAATCAACACGATAAGTCAGTTTAAAAGTTGTGTTGCACACAGCTCCATTACGAAAGAATTGAGTATCTACTTTCATTATAAAATATTTTCATGTATTTATTCAAACTTAATCTAGTCAGAAAGGCAATCAAATAATGTTAATATCCAAAACGTTTGAGTCTGTTTTAACGGAAACTTGTCTTTTTATCTTTTCCTTTTCGAGTCGGGACCTATTTCCTAGGTCAATCTATTATTGAACAGATGGTGTATAATTAACTTTTCAAAAATATTAAACTTGATTTTGATGAAATGGGGCGGAAAGTATTTTATTTTCAAATAAATCGAGTATTGTATACGTTGTTGGAATCTAATACACAATAATGAGCAGTACTTTTGGTGTTATGTATGTGATTATATGCACTACTTTGTGTGGTCTTTAGTTTGTTATAGAAATTATCTAAATGATTGTTGTATTTCTAATTGAGCTAATTGTAATCTAAGCACTGTGTCCTGTACACTATTTCGTTTTGTAGCTAGTATTTTTGAATTATGCCTAACTTAGAACTTATGGCTATTTCTGGGCATTAAGATTACGAAATGCTCTTGGCATTGCATATAGGCATAGTCGATCCACATAATTACAAAATGTCACAATAAATATATGGTAAATCTTTACGCGTATCGGGAATTTTTTGAATACAAGTTCAATATAATTTATCAAGTATATTATCGTATTAATATGTTAAAACTCATGTCCACTCTAAATAATATATGACGATTGAATCTATTTTCAGACAACACGTTTAAATATTTTTAACAACTTGCTTTGTTTGACTTTGGGGTGGTTAAAAAAAATATTGAATTGAATACATCAAGTATACTAAGAAAGAAAATGCTTGTGCATTGATGTTACTAGCTACCCACATAATTATATTTTCTAAAAACATATAGTAAATTATTACAAAAATATGTTTGTGTAGAATAAATTGTTGAAAATATTATATAAACTTATGAAATGTCAAAAATATGTGTTATTATAATACAACAAATAGTTTTTGAACGTAAAATTTATGACACTATTGGTATAATACAATTAACTTTATCATTAATTCATCAACCTCACTTCCAAACTATCTTTGGATTAATGGAACCACACTATTGAAATGTTATTTTTTTTTCTTTTAAATGAATGTGGTCGTGAGGTAAGACAAGATTTCGGATATATCAAATTCCTTTATTCAACTTATGATTGATATCATTTATTGAATCTAATTGACAAGATTTCGTTGTAAGGACATGAAATTGGATTCTTAATTTGTTTAGCTTCCAAACTATTCATTATATAATAGATTAATCTTGGATCTAACATACTCATACATAGATTGATATGATAAAATTATTACATCACTTTTCTAGATGAAAGACTAACGAACGGATCATAGAAATCTACACATTTATGTTGATGATGACATATTGAGTTATTGTAAAAGGTTGTGTTTCAAATATTTTACTAATTAATGTTTAATACACGCTCAAATACACAACTTGATAAGTATATAGGATTGCGAATAATTCGGATGTTTCAGTCCGAAAGTATTCAAGCAATTTACATTGCAAGCAATTTGGTAAATATGTATTTTCGAAAAATACCAAACACGAGTAAACTAACATAATATATGTAAACTTTGTATACAAATCAACAGCCATCCCTAGTAATTCATTTTACTAAATTCTAAAATCAAAAATCATATTCTTGTTTAGTCACCTAGGTAACATTGTGTTTGGGAAAACATTATGGTTAATAAGCATTTTATGGAATTTCATCGTACTTAACATCGATTTGATTAAAAGGATAATATATTTCAGATTTAATTGATTTTCTTTTCGTAACATAAATGGTTGTGTTACAAGAAAATACATCTACACTCATTGAAAAATTTAAGTTATTAGAATTGAAAAATAACTATTAAAAATTATGTATCAATGCAAAAAAACAGAGTAAAGAATATATTTATTCAAATACGTATTTAATTCTGATATAAACATAATAAGATTTTAATGATTTAGAGAAGGATATTTTTTTTAACTCAAAATGTTCTCTTTTCCAACATTTATCATTAAAGAATCACACAACTCAATGTAAGATAATTATATGATGAGATTCACTTTCACATAGGCCATGAAATGGAAAATTCATATAATACACTCTCAATATAAAAATATTTGTCATTGCAAAAATATAACAAATCTTTGGCTTTGAAAAAACCAAAACGCTCGTTTATGTAAGCTAATCGGTCACATCGAATAAGACAAAGATCACAAGAGCTTAATGACAAAAGTGATCTCATTAATCCCATGAAGGAGTGTCACAATGAACTCACTTCGGGGGAGATTGTTAGCCTCAATAAATTGAGTCACACAATGAAGTTTGTTCATTATGAATATTAAGTCTCGGTCATTTAATTATGTAACGTTGTAATAGGCTAGAACGGGTAAACATGCTCGCTTATGCAAGCTAATCGGCCACGTGTATCGGGCGTAAGCCCAAGTAATCCCGAGCCAGGCCCGTAGAAATACCATAGGCATGTAAGCCTCATGGTTTAACTATAAATACCCCTCTCAAAGGATGGATAGGGTGTTGGTTCACTTTGTAACTTTCACTAGTAATTAACCATTCTCATTTTTCTCTTTACTTTCTCTCTCTTGCTTCTCTCTCTAAACTTCTTCTTATCTTCTTTCTCTTTTCTTCTTGATTTCGTGTACAAGTATGTGAAGTGAAGTGATTTCGGGTTACCGACAATGTCACTTGAGGTGAGGAGACAGCAGTGGAAACTGGAGTTTTAGTGAGAATTTCATGTATAGGTGGAGGATTAGTTGTCTTTGGAATTACTGATACGGGAACCTTCTATATTGATGGAGGCTGGGTCTGACGAGTTTCTTGTTGGATGGGAATATCCAACAATGAACTAACATCTATATCTGAAGAATCCTTAACAGTACTAACTAAGGAAGAATTAGAAGAAAGTTTAAGGAATTGATCACCAAAACCTGAAGAAATAGATAAACTTAAGCTTGATAGAGGGAGTTTAGATTTCTTGGTATCATCCTTTACTTCTGAAGTATTTTCAGGTTCTTCCTTTACTGCATCAGTAACCTTTTCTTCACCTTTATCAGACTCTTCAACTTCAACATCTTTCATTTCTACATCCTTATCTTTGGCCACACGTATCTTGTACGTATAAATCTCATCTTTATCAGATTTAGTTTCAACATCTTCATCATTAGCATCTTGTGTATCACTGACTCGGATTGTCTTGAATGGCTACACTCTTAGAACTTCTGCCACTAGACTTCTTCTTAGCAGATTTAGGGACAGATTCAGTCATGATCCTAGCATGTGTAGCATGGACTTTCCTTGTTGCTTTTGCTTCTTTAGTTTCAGTTTGGCAGATAGACTTAGCTAACTCCAAAGCAGCATTTGGATAATTAGAAATAATGTTATCATCGGCATATAATGTGACTTTCTTTTTTACCCTTCTTTCAATAGAAGTCTTTTTCTTTGCTGGTTTAGGTTCAGGTTCTGACTCTTCAGATACATCGACAGTTTCTTGAGACTCCTCAGCAGTCTTCTTGCCTTTTGAACCTTTGCATCTGCTTTTCTTGGGTGGGATCTAATTTGTTGAATATTTGATGAACATCTTATATGATTCTGAACATTTGATTGCATCAGTTAGCATCACATCAAGAATAGGAAGTCTATATTCCTAATAGTCTTCACCTATTCTGATAAACTTTAACCTGCTTACAATTCCATCATCTTTGATTGTATGATAGTGCTTATAATTGAGGTTAGTAAGAGACTTGTGTTGTTTCAGGAAGTGGTTGATGATGATTTTGGTGAATCAGGGATATGGCATGTTCTCACGTCTTGATCTCTTTTCTTTCATGTGATCAATCTGGTAAGCAAAGTCTTCCCAAATCAACTCAAGATAGTCGACATTTTCTCTGTTGAACATCCCCTACAATATGTCAATTCTGGACTTTCTGAGTTTGTCATTGCTTGCAGTCTTTCCAGAGAGGCACTTGTTGATTATAGCTGCCAGAGTTCTCCATGGCTGGTGCATATGATCCACAAACATGTTGGTGTACCTGTTTAGTGGACCTTTATAGCCAAGATCAATCAAAAAGGTGAGTGCAGTATCATCATCTAGAACATCTGTGAAGTCTACACCTTCTACTCTTGGACAGATATCAAGGATTGTCCTAAAGACTTCAGCATTGACAGTCACTTCTTGTTGGCCAAGAGGAATTCATACGAATCAGTGTCTTGAACCTTCTTGATGGTGTACCAGAATTGCTACATAAAGATTTCTAGGACATCTGCAGATATAGTGAAAGCCTTGAAACACGTGAAATTCCTGATTATGTCAATGAGCACTTGAATTGTCTCTTCCTTCTGTGGCACAGTGGTTTCTAATCTAATATTGGTAAAGCTGATATTGACTCTCTCAGTAGAAGGAACCCACTTTTCATCACGAGCAGCAACTTTTTGTGTTTCTTAAGGATTCATGATTCTGCTTAAGAATTAACCAATACAGTTTATATATACAACAAATATATGTTACTGGTTATCTTGGTTATCCTTTGATGATAGGATTTGTCTATGATTAGGTTTCATGCAAACGTGACAGAATTACTACACTCTAAGAATAAGTCAACTAAGGTCAAAAGTCAAAAATCAACTCAAAGTAGTTAACATGACATTTCCAAGGGAACTTAGGACACACATTTAATTAGAGAGAAGCAAATGAACATTCAAGCAAATCAAGTTATGATGCATGACACCAAGTAATACATAAAAAAAATTAAAAATTTGGGCATAGTTTCTTTTTGTATTTTGTTATATTTCGCTTGAATATGTACCTGTCATGTTTTGCTTAACCTGACTTACATGTTTCGCTTGAACAAGTGAATACATGTTTCACCTAGATGAAGTGGAACATGTTTCGCTTCATTCCAGCATAACATGTTTCGCTTCATTCAAACAGGACATGTTTTGCTTCAGTCAAAATTCTTTATCAATTAAAAACCAATTAGCACTTCTGACATTCTTTGCTAATACACACATAACATCACAAAAACATTTTCAACAAAGAAACAACAACATTTTAAGCATGAAATTTCAAATTCGAGCATACAAAAGAGAGAATTACATGGCAAACATATTAAGAACCTATTGAAAGTCTAAGAACATATACCAAGGTACCCTTATCCTATTACAAACACACTTTAACCACCAAACAAGCAAACTTATACTATTTGCATACTAACGCACCTAATAATCAAAGTTTCCCATTAAACAAGATCCAAGGAAGCATAACAGTGTTTTTAATAGCATAAACATGCTCATTTGGGATTACTAAACACAAACCCACAACTAATTAAACATCCACACATGTTTCGCTTACTCAACCTACACAAAGATCATCATATCTCACATATGGTTAGGAGATATGAAAAACTGTTTCATACTCATCTAAGACGCACCCCTACGCACAAAACCCTTTAATCAATTAGACCTAAAACTCAACTTTTTTACTTATGAACCCTAATTCGAAGTTTAAACCTAATTCGTTTTACCAACATGACGAGGAAAGAATTATGAATGAGTAGTAGTGTACCTTTTGACTTAAAACTGAGTTTCAATTTTATGAGTTTGAATGGAGAGAAATGTGACAGGAGTATTTTGGAGGTGTTAGGATTTTGAATTAGTGTTGTGTGTGAGCGAAATGTGTAGGAAAAATATTATAACCGGTTGGTATGTGCTATTTTACACATATCTTTTACCTTGTAAAACGAACCCAAAAGACCAAAAACATGTAAAAATGGCAAATATATGCTTGTTTTTGTGTTTGTGTGTGTGCAGGTACGGGTAATAAAGAAATGGACAAAAATCAAAGCAAAAATGGACAAAGCCAAACACGAGACGGATTGAGTGCACAAGAGCCGGGGGTTTCTAGCAAAAAGTCAACATCAGTCAAACAATGGTCAACCCAGAAAAGGACAAAAAACCCTTAAAATACCAAATAAGCCCTTAATGTTAAACTATTTTCACTATAAGTCCCTAAAATCATAACACCGTTAGTCCTTTAACACTTAGGGACTAACGGTCGTTAAGTCCCTTATATAAACCATTTAATATTTTAACCATTTACTAAGCCTAAACCATAATTCATAGCCCAAAACCCTTTCCCGAGCCCAAGTCAACTATGCGGGTCAAACAAAGAAAACGTATAAAGAAAAAAGGGGCTGGAAAAACAGTTTTCACTGTTCACCCGTCTTCCCCAAATTTACCCCGCCCTAATTAATTTCATTAAAGTGAAATTCACCCTTCTAGAAGCTCACCTCTGACACCCCTGACAATTTGGCAGTCCACGTTGGCGATCCCAACGAATTTGATTAGAGGATGGGACGTGTAAGGCAAAGAACGGCTTAGATCATTACTTGGAGGGCAAACAAGGATTGAAGAGTCAAGATTAAAAGTGGGGGAGCGTATGGGAGGCCTAGAAGCTTCATCTTATGGTTATAAATAGAAGCATTTTCACACACAGGAGGAATCATCTAGGAGTAGGATAATTTAGAGTATGGTAGAATAGCTTATTTTTAGCTTATTATTTTCCCAATGTAATTTCCTTTTATAAGTAATGTAATCTCAGTTTTATTAATAAAAGTTCATTTACTCAAATCTTGTCCCTTAAATTCTGATTTATTTTTATGCAATTAAGCTCTAAGATGTTTTTAAATAAGTTCTCATTTCTGTTTTTAGCTATTTGTAAATCAGTTTAAGCTTTACTATATAGTTTCATTAAAATTACTCAAATTACCCTTGCTTATTATGGATTGCTCATTGGATGATAAGCCAAACATGGACGGGCTTATTGGACTTAACTGGCTTGTTTATAACAAGCCAGAGCTTGTTGATTAGCTCTTAGAGCATTTTAGTCCTTGTTTAGTGCAAAGGACAAAGGTACTCTTCCTTTTTCTTATTTTCTTATTTTCTTATTTTAGCTTATTTTTCCTATTTGCTTATTTCTGCTTATTTGAGTGCTTATTTCTGCTTTTAAATACTTTTTATAGCTTGTTAATTGTGTTTTGATTATCTGTTTTTGCTTGAATAAGTTTAGATCTTAAGTTCTCTAGTATTTGCTAAAAAAATTGCTAAAAAACCAAATATAGTAGCATTCTTAGATAGCTTATTGTTTTTGCTTATTTCTGTATTTAGATTTGCTCATTAGGATCATAATAAGTTGTTTAATATCTGGTCTTAAGGTTTTATGGTTTGAATTTGTGATTTAGAAGCTTAATTTGGTTTAAAAGTTACTAAATGGAGTATTTGGCATAAGGATAAAAACGGGTCAAAAAGAGTTGTAAAACTCTTTGGGTCACTAAGCCACTTTTAACAAGTTCAATTTAAGAGATT
>BQNB010166397.1:0-14117 GCA_026074375.1 Tanacetum coccineum | reverse complement strand
ACAAGTTAATGTTTCACGGGATTTTACAAGTCAAAGAAATAAACCGTATAATTTTGAAAATTTAGTAGATCGGTTTCAATGAACAACAGTAGATCGGTTTCCACTCAAGATATTAGATCGGTTTCCACTTAGAAAAAAAGGATCGGTTGCCATAAAAAAATAGATCGGTTTACACTAACAAGAGTAGATCGGTTTCCACTTAACACGAGTAGATCAGTTTCTTCTTACAAGAGTAGATCGGTTTCCACTTATCAAAAGTAGATCGATTTCCTCTTACAAGAGTAGATCGGTTTCCACTTATCAATAGTAGATCGGTTTCCACTTACAAGAGTAGATCGGTTTCCACTTAACAAGAGTAGATCGGTTTCCACTTAAACTGATACGAAACCCAAAATTTTAAAAACACAAAAGACTCCTTTTTGATGGTTTTTTTGCAAAAATTCTTATACAACTAGTGTTACTAAGCCTATAGGAACAATAAAAATGCAAACTTTATGGTTTTTAAGCCAAAAATTTTGAAATCAAGATTTGTACTTTTTAAGACTATTTGAATAGAAAAATTGAACAAAAATGATGTTTTTCTTGAATCTAAGCTTGTACATGTATATCCTAAAGATACTAGATCAAATTTACCAATGTAAATGATCCTTTAGTGTACTCAAATGCTTTGAAAACACAAGAAAAGCAAGAAAAGGACGTACGGTGTAAACAAAAACGAACCAAATACAAACACAAAAACTAAACAAATCACTCCATGGCTCTTGATATCAATTGAAAAATATCAAATAGCATACTAGATGAGGGAAAGAGAGGTGGTTTTAGAGAGAGAGAGTGGTTGGATGAACACTTTAGAAAGAGAAGGTAAACATAAGAGAGAAATGCATTAAGTGTGTGAAAATAATGAACAACCAACCTCCTTTCCATAGCATGGAAAGGGTATTCATACTTCCCTATGGCCGGCTATGGACATGGCTTTCATGGGCATTCCATGGGCCTTGGGCTAACTTGGCCTATTAAGGTTCCAAATAATACTTAACAAGCTAACGACAATTATCTATGGAGTGACTGATACTTTCCTAGGATTTTCGTATTCCTAACAGCAATGATGTAATTCTTTTATTATATAAAAGATATCATTTGAGGTATCTTTTATATAATAAAAGAATTATATTATTTCACATTTTTCTAGCCAAATCGATCTTATAGAAAAAAAATTGGACTAATCAGGTCGCTTGATTTTGAAACGTAGGCAAAATCATGCGATCTGATTGGTTTAAAAAATCAAAATTGAATTCAATTTGGTCAAAATTGAAAATTTTGGTGGAGAAAAAAAACACATAAAAATATATGTGTTAAATTTATGAAAACAAAAACTTAGAAAAAGAGGAGGTGATGAATAAAACTTTAGTGGTTGAATTTTAAATAAATTATATAGAGTTAAGTGTAAATTCATAAGTTTTCATGTTTTTTAATAACTTCAAAAAAATAAACAAATAACCTCTTAGAATTTATACCTCTAAACTTTATATTTTAAAAAGACAACATATATGTTGTTTTAAAAATATAACATATATATACACAAGATTATTAATATCAAAATGAAAGCACGAGGTCGAATATTTTTTCAATGTTGTTATGTGCTTAAACACACAGAATGTCTATAACATGATAACTAAAATTTCAGTTAAACAAATTCAAATCTTTTGTGCAACAAAAATCTATACAAAATAAACGGATGAGTCAAGGTGATATCGATATACATGAGATGTTAAACGAATGACTCAACCGCTTAACATGTCTTTTATAATGAAATCACCTCGACCCATCCGCTTAACATGTCTTGTATAACGAAATCACCTCGACTCATCCGCTTAACATATCTTGTATAACGATACCATATCGACTCATCCGGTTAACATGTCTTGTATAACGATACCATATCGACTCATCCGTTTAACATCTCATGTATATCGATATCACTTCGACTCATCCGTCTAACATGTCTTGTATAACGATAACACTTCGACTTATCCGCTTAGCATGTCTTGTATAACGATATCACCTCGACTCATCCGTTTAACATGTATTGTATAACAATATCACCTCGACTCATCCGTCTAACATGTCTTATATAACGATATCACCTCGACTCATACGCTTAACATGTCTTATATATTGAAATCATCTAGACTCATGCACTTAACATTTCTTGTATAACGATACCATATCGACTCATCCGTTTAACATGTCTTGTATAACGATACCATCTTGACTCATCCGTTTAACATCTCATGCATATCAATATCATTTCGAATCATCTGTTTAACGTCTCATGCATATCAATATTATTTCGACTAATCCGTTTAACATCTCATGTATATCAATTTGAATGATATATGAAAAAGTTAAAAAATTATGTCTAAAATAAATCTAAGCCCGAAGGTTCTATAGCGGAAGGGTATGTTGTGGAAGAAGCGTTAACATTCAGTTCACATTATCTTCAGATTGTTCAAACAAGATTTAATCGTCTAAACAGAAATGATGACGATCCACCTCTAACATGCGAGTTGGAAGTGTTCCGATCAGTTTGTAATCCAAAAGGTGCAAGTGTAGGAAAAAGGCTGGATCACGAAGTTAAAAAGAAGCTAGTATGTATGTCCTCGGAAACAGTCTTGAAATCAACAATACAAGATGTACGTGCTTTTCATATGAACACTCTTTTACGTAAATTATATATTTGATGATTATACTAATATCATGAACATGAACATTTACATAGAATGTCATCTTGCCATGCCCGAGAATGATTTACCAACAAATTTTTCTCCGTCTTGCCATGCCCAAGAATGATTTACCAACAAATTTTTCTTCGTGGTTTCGCGACAAGGTAAACTCAATGTATATGTAGTTTACAAATAGAATTTCCACGTTTCCGTTACTTTTTTAATGCTTTCTTTGTTTTTGTCTTTGTCATAGATCTCTACTCTCTATACCAAAAAGTCATCCGAGTGTAGCTTTGAACTATTTGTTTTGGCAAGTGGACCGAAAGATCATGCAACTTATTACAACTCTTGTGTAGTTAACGGTGTGAAGTTCGTGGTTCACATCCGCGACGAACGCCTATTAACTCAATACAGCAGAGTTTCAATGCCCGGGGAGGATGGATCTATGTATTATGGTCGTTTGAAGAAATTTTGGAACTAAATTATGTGACTCATCAAAATGTTGTCTTGTTCCGATGTAAATAGTTTAAAACCAATAACACTCTTAACACCTCACTTTGTGTTACTAAAGATAACACAACCAGTATATCTACAAGAGATGATTGGTGGAAAGAAAACCAATACATTCTTGCTACACAAGCAAGACAAGTTTTTTTACATTGAAGACCCTTCTAGATCACATTAATGGAAGGTTGTTCAAGATGTCAATCATTGAAAGATTTGGGATAAGGACATCAACGTCGATGCAAATTTTATTCATGACAGCAACTCATCTGATCTTGCATTGACAACTAATTTAGACGATTTGGAATATACCCGGTTGAGTGGAGTTGGTCCATCAATGGAAGTTAGTTTTATTCCTAATTCTCTCATCGACGATGATGATGATGAATATAATGTTGTTCATGTTCTTAGTAGTGATTCTGAAGATTCCAGTGATGATTCAGATTGATATGAAATTGTAATTTGTAAAGACACTAATTTGAATGAAATTGTTATCGAGCTGTTTTTACAATAATGTTTAGTGGTTCGAATTGCTTATTTAATTTGTTCGGGTACTTGTATTTTTTATTTGTGAACTTTAATTTATATAAAATTGTTATCAAGTTGGTTTTACAATTATGCTTAGTGTTTTGAATTCCTTTATTAATTTGTTCGAGCAATTGTATTTTTTATTTATGAACCCCAATTTATATGATATTGTTATTGAGTTGTTTTGATAGATGGCAATAGTCACAAGAGGGCATGGTGTGGACAACGGTGCCCCAAATGATGACCGCCCATGGGAGCCTCCCTCCATCCACAAGAGTAAGTAATTATAGAATATTGTACTTAAATTTCATGACTTGTAATTTAACTTTATTCTCTTGAATACTTGTATTGTTAATTTGTTCATTTGAATTTTAATTTTTAGACTAAACGAAGAAAGAAAGGCTCCGACGTTAAGCTCGATAAAAAATTTGAGGATGGTCATAAGAAAAAGCTACCCATAATTTTTGACCTTAACGAATTAAAGACTACTAAACCAGTTTAGGCTAATCGTCAAGATTTCACGGGCTTGATTGGGAACGAGATTGAACGATCAATTCTATTCTGCTACGAATCGTGAGAGGCGATACCTGAGAAGTACAAGAGAAATTCATTGCCTGCTATCCATGTCGAGCTTTATTCTTAAATATACTATGTTAAATTTATAAGCATTATTCATTATATGACTATTTCTTTTGAATTACAGGCATACTTTGATATGGAGCCACATTTATCGGGGCCAAATGCTAAACAAGTTGAGAAAGGGATGGAAGATCAGTTTAAAAGTCAATACAAAAACAGAAAGAATAAGTTTAAGGATGAAATGTTTGTGAGGCATGGTAGGTACAAGGAACCGGAGAAGATGCGAAACTTTCCTCTGAGGGGCAAGTCTCTGAGTGAATGGCATGAGTTATGTGATCATTTTACTTCTGAAAATCATTTGGCCTGTTCTGAAAAGAACAAGGCTAACAGGGCCAAGCTGCCTCAGTCTTCCACTTAAGGAGTAGGTCATATGCCGCTAGCAGACACAAGGAGGTAAGTCGTGATTAATATTTGTTTGATTGTTATTATATACTTGTTTAATTTGTTTCATTATTATTATATACTAATTTAATTTGTTTTTAGTGGGAGAGCACAAGTGTATTTCCCAACCTTATCGAGCACTTCAAGAAGAGCCATCAGAAGAGTGGAAAGTGGGTCAAAGAAGTTTATGAAACGAGATACGTACGTAATTCTTTTTGAGATTTAACAAATTATTTAGCCATTTCACTTGTTTTGAACCATTTTAGCCCAAACAGGTACTAATAAGCAACTTTGTCATTTATTTAAGTCATTTCACTTGTTTTGAACCATTTTAGCCCAAACATGTACTAATAAGTAAATTTGTCGCTTATTTGAGTCATTTTACTAGCATTCACCTATTTTAAACTAAGCATGCACACATTTGGTCTAAAACGGCTAAAATGGGTCAAAACAGGTGAAACGAGTGTAATATAAATGACAAAATTACTTATTAGTACACGTTTGGGCTAATAAGTAACTTTTCGTATATATTACACCCTTTTCACCCATTTTAACCCAAACATGTATAAATAAGTAACTATGTCGTTTATTCAAGTCATTTCGCCCGTTTTAACCCATTTTAGCCCAACATGTACACATTTGGGCTAAAATAGCTAAAATGGGTCACAACAGGTGTAATATAAACGACCAACTCACTTATTATGCAACTTGTCTACATATTGCTAGACCTAGATTGTAAACTGTTAGGCTTTCAAGGATAGCGAGTGTAAGGCTGCAATTTGTTATGAAAAAGATGAATGGGCATGTAATGGTAAAACTGAAGATAGAAATATGGCGATATGAATGCAAATAAAAAATCCAATCCTTGTAACAAGTTGTTGTTGAGTTACCGTTTAAAAACAAAGTAAAAACAATCAGGCTTGTTTGTTTTAGTATATGTATAATAATCCTGTTTTTGCCTCTTAAAACATATCCCAAATTAGTTCAATAACTGAGGTCAAGTTAAGTATTTTCCCCTTAAGTAGCACAAATTCAGGCTTGGACTATTTATATAGAGAGCAGCATTAAAATAGAATTTAGTAGTCAATAGACAAAGCATGTTCATTTTCAACAACTTAGATAGAGCACAAACTGAGCAAAATAGTGAAAATATCAAATTTGCATCAAAAGAGGGTGTTTGGATTTAAAGGTATTATAAACAAAACAAAGCAACAGACCAATGCCGTTTTGTCACAAAACAATATATCAACTAACGGCCAAAATGGGTCAAAACTGGTGAAACGAGTGTAATATAAATGACCAACTTACTTATTAGCAATATGTAGGCCGTTTTGTGACTTTAATTTCCTTGTTTTGTGACTTTACAGAATCAGATGCTAAAGCTGAGAGCGAGCCAAGAGGGTTTAGAGGTTCGGATGACCGATGATGAAATTATGGACAAAGTCTTGGGAACAAGCCGAGGTTTTAAACCGGGACGAGGTAGGAAGCTGCCGAACAGTGCTTCGTCTTCTTCCGTACGCTCCTACCCCGCTCCCTCCCCATCGGCATCCCAAGCTGCATTAGTGAGGTTTGTGGAGGCGCATAACGAGCAAGTGAAAGATATACTTTCACAATTAGCGAATAAAAACATCGAGATACAATTGCCCGTTCCTCTCGACCCAAACAACTTTATGGATGATGCTAGTGATGAAAGTGATGAAGGCAATGCTCATGAAGAGGCTGTCGACCCTGAAGATGAGTAGGTCGGGTTGTACTTGTTTAGGTTGTTGTTAGTTGAGCTTGTCGTTGAACTTTGTCGTTGAACTTTGTCTTTTGAACAATTTATTATTATGTCGTTGAATTACTTTGAACTTTATGGAATGTTATTGTTTATGTTTGAAAAATCTGGAAAATTGGTGGCGGAAAAATCTGGAAAAATTGGTCAAAAAAACCTAGGAAAAAGCCGTAAAACAGGCCCGACTGTTTTCTACAGCTGCTATTTTTAGGGACTACATGTAGTCCTAAAAGGGGGTATGTAGTCCTTAAAAACTGCTTTAGAAATTTAGTCATAAGACTTTTAGGGACTACTTGTAGTCACTATAGCTTTTGACTTTCTTTGACCATTTTTTAAATGAATTGTGGTCCCTAAAAAGTAGTCACTAAAAGGTCCTGTTGGGACTACGTGTAGTCTCTAAAAGGGGGTCTTTAAAAATTATGGTCAACTATAGTCAAGATATGTAGTGACTATATGTAGTCCCTAAAGGTTTTATCACAAAAAAAATCCACGTGGCAAGTCAATGCATTAGTCCCTAAAACTAAGTTTTGTAGTCCCGACAACTTATAGGGACTGAGTAGCAGGGACTATGCTTTCAAGGACTACATGTAGTCCCTAAAAACCTTTAGGGACTACAATCTTGCTTTTTAGGAACCACAACCATAGTCCCTAAAATCCGTTTTTCTTGTAGTGATTTATATACACTACCTTTATAAAAAGAATGATTCTATTTGAATTTACACTATTAGTAACTTAAGTTTCACTTTATGACATTTTGTACCCCAAGTTCATATCTTATTTCATTTTCGGCCCTTTAACTTCTCCATTTGAATCTCGGTTTTGTCTTTCAACGCAAAAAGAAACTAGTTTAATACCCGTGCGTTGCTCGGGTCTAACGATGCAATAATTTACAAACTATATCGAGAAACTTGTTTGAGTGTAATATAAATTACAAAATCATGGTTTCTTTTTCTCCTCTTAGTATTGGCTGTTGAGGAAACATTTTCCACCTCCATTTTCAATCCTACAAATAAATAAGAATAGTCAACTCACAAGGTACATATTATGTTAAATTTTATTTAGAACTAAGTAACGTATGCATTAATTGTAAACTTTGTATCTTCTTTAGAACGAGGTTTGTAACGCGGGTTTTTTAAAATAATGGCGGTTTTCATTAATGAAAGTGGGTCGGTTGTAAGCTGCTAATGCCAATTGATAAGAAAATAATGACTTATGTCAAATTGATCAAAACTACCTAAAATTTATCAAAATGTAAACTGTCTTTGTAACTATACATATCAATTTAAACAGTCCAGAGTTACAGTTTGCTCCACTTCAGCATTAGAAGTATTGACCATTACCCATTATTTAACATGTGTTGACCAGATAATCAAAGTGAATCAAAAACCTTCTATCTCCATCAATCTGCTTACTCTTTCACTTTAGACAGTGAGAGCTAAAAAGACTATCTTCAAAAACCCATATGATACCCAGACGGGCATAATTGTTGATCTCCAAAGAAGCTGCTTGATGTCCCCATATTAACAACTGAGTTATGCCGATATGTCTTTTCCAAAAAGTTCAAAAATCCCTTTTGTGGGATCTTTTTGCTTCATAATCGATTCCCAAACCAGAATTTACAAAAGATGAAAAAGATGGTTTTGAGTGATGCTTCATCTCTAATGCTTTAAATCTGTAGATCTTAAACTACAAAGATTTAACTACAATTGACCGGTTAAATGGGTCACCAAATAGGCTGAATGTCATCTACTATGTAATAATCCTATGAACTGTGCTTATAGTCAAAATCCCCAGCCAAGCTTCGAAAATTTACCTCTCGGTCAGAAAGTATAATGTCATCAATAACATGACCGCTACTATAAGTCTCCTGCTTCGTGACATTATTGCTGGTCTGTTTTGCATGTACAACATTCTGAAAACAAAAAATGCTTAGCTTCAATTGAAACGCTAATAAAGATAATTCAGACATCTGTCATTCTATATAAACGTATAACCTGCTTTGTTTCAGCATCAGATTGCCATGAACCTCTTCGACAACTTATCTCGGTGTCAACGATACGCCTTGGAAACCATCGACAAAAGTGCCATCACATATTCTGACAAAATCCAGTAACAAAGAAGATAGTAAGCAAATGATCAAAAATAAAACTACTCAAAACTATGGAATAGATAAACAGAAAATAAATGTAAAACGTAGAGAAATACATACGTATAAAAATATGCATATGTGAGTGTGTGGGATTATGAATTGGAGGGGAGCTTTGAAGTGGCATTTCCAATGACAAAGTCATAAACACAACACAATAGTAAACAAACTAAAAAATTCCTATTCACCTTAAGGCCTCGCAAAGAAGTTTTAGTTTTTTTCTGCCTATTATTCAAAAAATACAACAATAAATATGAATCAATGATTATCCCCAATACATATTTACTTTAACTAATAGAATATCTCAAACTAAATAATCCAATGCAAAACATGGTAACAATATATGTACCATTACAATCATTTGATCTCTTATGCATGTCTCGACTGAAATACCAATCAATTCCATAGCATGTTTCAAGAACAAAACTATATTAAGCATATTGATAAAAAAAGATACTGCATAACTATAAGTTTTGGACCGTCGCAACCCATTCAGACCTGACCCACTCTAAATAGCCTACTAAAAGAAATAATGATCTATATTACATAGATTATATAATCATTGTCTTCTAAAGGGACAATGAACTTGTGATTAAAGCCACGTTTCATTTTCTATCTAACAGGAAGCTAGCAGCATGTAGCTTTAGATAAGACGTGAATAAATTATTTTGAGAAGCTAAAACTAAATACTTGTAGCCAACAGATAATTGGGACATCGGCCAACTATGATAAGTTTTGTTTGATAACCATATGAAAGGTTCTCCAATGACAGGGATAAACTATAACTAAAAGTAGTTTCAATTTTTTCCTCCTGTATGGTAACAGATAGGTAATACACATATTAACGTTCTGTATTATCAACCCATAGGGTGTTCAGTACGCATTTAAGTTGCTATCCATTTCATCCAAACACACATTAAAAAGAACCCAGATGACCCCTTTACTGCTGCTTTTGACAGCAGCCTCGAACACCCGTTAAAAGTGTCACGACGTATGTTAATACTGATAATTTTGGAATGTATTAAGACTTTCTTATAGGAAAGCTGTTTCTAGTCTGCTTTTGAGGCTTTACATACTTTGAGCAAATACCGAGAACGTACCTGAATAATTTCTTTAGTGTGACATTTAGTTATGAAGTCGAATGGCGTGGAGAGTTGTCGTGCGCCATCAAACCAATTGATGATACGCTGCCAATAACTGAAGGTCCTTGTAAACTGAATGGATCTTTGCAGCCTATAAAGGATGATAGCCAAGTGTTTTGAGAAAGATATTATGAAGACGCATGAACCTAACTAAAATACTAATTATTGGGTTTTTGATATCTAGTGTTTACCTCAACTATTGGCTCCTTTGTACAGGTTGCGATGTATTTTTTTGCTTATACCTTCAACTACATCATTCCTACACACACAACAATATTTAGAATACAGAATTGTAAAGGTGATAAAAGCAAGATTCAGGAACCAATATCATCCCCCTTTGACTATTGCTGAACAAAAAAGAATCAAACATTAAACAAACTATGTAAAAGAAACCTAATTTTTTGACAGAATCATAAAAAAAGCAATTAGTCGGCTTCTGGTATCTATGGGTTCAGATAATAATATGTTGTCGGGGATGTTGCTAATTGGAAGTATGTGACGATGCTGTTTACTATTGTCAGTAAGCATTATGTCTTCACATAAGAAGAGCGGTCTGGTTTTCAATGTGAAGGAAGTACCTCGAAATTTTGTCACATGACATGAGCTGACGGCAACTGTGATTGGTTATTCCAACGTTGTGAGGATTGAGTGTTAAAATTTTCTGCCATATCGTCCCACATGGTGAATTCCACGATGTTGCCGCTGTCAAGGAGAGAAAATCATAAGAAAAAGGCAATTAGCACAGAGTGGTTGAGATATGCAGTAACTTACTCTAGGTTCTCAATGTCTATTTTCCTACGTATGTTCTGGCTTTGATTGGGGTCTCCCATACGTATGCCATCGCCGACTGATATGATCTTGATTGTAGTTGGTTGTAGGACACGAAGTTATTAACGTAATAGTTTTTGGGAATCCGGTTCGGGGATATGTTGTCAATGGTGTTTGTTTCGTTCTCTAGATTGTGATTCAAGGTTAGGTGTGTTCACAACTTTGTAAGTTTGATATATTGTAATCGGATTCCAAGTTTCAGTTTTGGATCTTAAAGTAGTCTCAACGTCGTTTAATATTAATGCTTGTCTCGGATCTGTTTCTCTCTACATTATTTGGGCTTGTTATTAATATAGATATCAGCGAAGCTATAGGTATTGGTTATCAAAATAAGTAAAAAAAAAAAAAAAAAAAATGACATACCTCTCGGTCCAATAAGATACAACAGAAGCCAGCCAAAGTTAGTTTGAGGATGTTTTTAGATATCTATTTTCTGTACAGTTTAGCTTCAAGTACTTTATTGTGTGACGCTGACGTTCTATCGATGCGTGAATGAGAATACGTATAATAAGAATAAATGTGGCTCAGATCTATGAATACATAAGTGGGACCAAACACCCAACACGGCTGCAATCACACGGCCAATGTGATGCCCAGCCAAGATACAGGGGTCGGTAAACTACGCGTACTAAAATGAAAATAATCATCATCGCCTGCAACATTATATTATATAAACACCCATTCAACAACCAAAACAACGTCTTTGCATTAATCCAAGGCCTAGGTACGCTTGTGGAGGTTGCCGAAGCGAGCGATTCGTGCCCTCTACCATCCTTCCACTTTTGGCATAATCCCAACCAAGTAAAACGCACCCTATAACATGGGATCAAAAACCAGCGTGAGTGCAAACACAACTTGAATTTGTTTAAACCTTTAAATATTGTCCGGGTTGTGTAGCCAAGATACGGGTCGAATGCCACCCAACGCCATTTGCTCTTCCAAATGACCATTTTAGAGTATTAAATGACAATATTGCCTACACGAATATGAAATCAGGCCCTCGTGACCAAACTTAGATCACATGTGACCACAACGTACACGCACCTTAAAGAACTTATGATCGAAGCTTATACACACCTCATAACAACCAAAGCGTATGAGCATAGCTCATACACAATCGATACATAGCAAACACTGCACTTACGATCGAAGCTTATACACACCTCATAACAACCAAAGTGTATAAGCACAACTCATACACAATCGATAAACAGCAAACACACGGCTAATAACCGTTTGGATTAAAATAGGTTTTTCGCTAATTAAATATATAATGTCGTTTGGATTAAGTGCATAAAAGTGATGTAAAATCACTAACTACTTATTGTAATACAATATAAGTACTTTTTATAAACCCTAATTTTAACATACACAAAATATTTACCGCGAGGTTTGACAAAAGCTTTAACAGCAGCAGAACTCTTCCTCGGAGTGTGGCATAATTTTTTTATTTTTTTACACTAATTTTAATCGATACCAATCTAGAGTGTGCCACCATGAAATTAATAAAAGTGAGCAAACTTTATAAGCATACCTTCCTCAATAAGCGATTGAATACATCAGCCGGTGAATCTTTTGCAGCTGCAATACCTACCGCTTTTCTTACCAATCATGTTGCGTCACACGCATACCTCATGACAACCAAAAGTAAAGTACATCACGTCACCAAAAAAAGCTGGAAAGCAATTTGTTTCCCAGAGTTTTCTCAACAACTCTATCTTGGTTCAGTTCACATCACTGAATATTGTTCATGTGAATCACACACTTAAAGCGCTCATCGTCACACACCGATCAACAACGGCACACACCATAAATGGAGGAAACGAATAAATCGGTGGCATCGAAGAGATAACAATAATGTTACCAACCAAAAGCTGTAGCTAAAGAGAAGGGTCAATCCGCCATTGCTGCAAATCCAATTATTTACCATGCCAAAATGCGGACAACCTCGACTCTATGAGCCTGCAATGCATAGTACCTTATCTATCGAATACCCAAATGTTGTACATTCCACCATTCGACTCTTGTAAGTGCCGACATGGTAATGTACATGTTACACAATTAAATAGTTATTAGCTAAGTACAAATACAGAGGTGTTTAACTTGCATTCTGAAAGCAATGGTTGTAATTTGAGGAATCATTATTTGGATACGGAAAGGTTCAAAAACCCATTTTTTTTGCTTATGAGCTTATAAAATTGAGCTTAACCCAAACTAACGAACCCAAACTAACAGCCAACTGTGTCCTCATTATAAGCCTAAAAAAGTAACCTTATCAAAGCTAAATCCTATTTCAATTTTAATAACATAATCACTATTCAAAATTTAAAAAAAAACCTTACATGCAAGTGCTAGCTTTATTCTTCTTCTTCATCTAAATTCTTGAATTTGTTGCTACGATGTCAACATGAAAATATAGTTTTTAAAGATTAATTCTGTAATTAAAAACCCCCAAATGTAACAAATAAAATTGAAAGACATCTATGAAAAAAGATACTTACGAACCCAAAACCCTAAAATTTTGATAGAGATGAAACAACCAATACCTTTAATTTGAGATGCTGATGCTAATATTTTGTTGGTGATGGAAACCCTCTGTTGTTGATGAAGATAAATGTGTGTGTATGGAGAGGTGGGTGGGATGAAGAATCTGGAAATGATAAGGCATAATATGTGTCGATGGACACGTGCCCTGCCAAAAACCAGGTATAACTAAATAGCGAGGAAAAGAGAGGTGTTCGAAGTCAGGTCAGGCGGGTTCTATTAAATGCATTAAATTGATGCCTCAGAATGACGTTCCTGACTTTTAATATTAAAGATATAATATCATTAAGAGGATCATCATTCCATCTTTCATTTAAAAAAAACAGTGTCATATTTTCATGTCGTTAAATTTACCTCCTTTTTTCATTTTCTTAGAAATGTGATTTAACTAAAAGAAATTATTAGCTTTTAGTATATGGGATATAAATGAGTGAGACAATGAAGTTATTGTAAAAAAGGATCGCCTCATCAGGCAATGAATTGGTTCCCAGTTCAACGTGTGTGGTCAGTATTAGCGTTCAAATAAGTATGAGGGAGAAAATATCGTTGAGTGTATAACCGCATTAAATATTTTGGTGGTTGACGGAGAGAAGTTAACCTATTTTTTAAGGGAGGAAATATCATTGATGTTCTCAAGACGAACATTACAGATGTTCCACCACTTGAGCACCTCGGTCCATGTCTTTTTTGCAATCCCACACTTAACAAATAAGTGCTCTTCCGTCTCAATTTCCTCATTGCATATCGGGCATAGAATTGAGTCCAAATCAACATCCCTATTTTACAAGTTTGATCTAGTCGTTATTCTTTGGTTTACAACTCTCCAGCTTGTTATGTTAACTTTTTTCGGGACCAGATTGTTCCAGCTTGTAGTGGGTGCATATGAAATATTCAAGGAGTTTGAGATT
>BQNB010166396.1:1796-14117 GCA_026074375.1 Tanacetum coccineum | reverse complement strand
TGGGAGAGACGATGAATAGTAAAAGGGGTGGATTTCCCGCTTCTTCTTTGACAGTTAAAACTGTTGAAGTTTGGAAGGATTGCACATTTGGTCCTTGTCTTTCTTTTTTCTCTCTCAAGTTATAAATAACTTTCAAGAAATTGCAAGATGAATGGCCCTTGGAGAAGAAAATTGGCTAAGGCTTTGGATCTTTGGCTTCTTTTTGAACTCTTCTGATTCTCGTGTCCGTGCTTGCCCGCTTTTGACTGTTTTCTCGTAATTTTTTGACTTATCCGTATATTTTTGCCATTTTTGGTCTGTTTTGGGTTTATTTGGGTTATTTTAGGTATAAATGGATATGTGTATTTTACACTTATCATGTATATATATTGTTTTCCGTCCAATCATAACTTGTCTCGAATATTTACAGAAAGTTACTATTTTTAGACTCTCCGTTTTTAGAACCGAACAATGGTCTTAAAAATAATTAATTGAAATAATATATTAACTGACCTTATTTTATCACTCAAAATCGTACTCATAAGATATTAATATTAATTAAAATATCCGTTGACTTTTACGTTGACCTTTAGTTTTGACCCGCTATATCTCAATTTTAAAACCGACAAGCCTCGCGGCAAAGTAAAACGTCATTACGAACAACTTTCGTGTTTCGCCGGAAGGCCGAAACGGACTCGAAAGTGCTCAAATCCTTTAATTAATAAATCTGTCAGAATTAATATATATTAAAAATAACCTATTTTTCTACTAAAGTGTATATTCTGATTTCACCCCAGTTTCTTCGTTATTGGGAGTTAAAAGTCCCGTTTTATATCAAAACGTCCGAAAAATATAATTTGTTATATTTTGTAAACCAAAATCTGACTTTTCAAAATCTCGAACCCCGAATCCCAAGTTTCGTTTTCTGGTCAAAATGACCCGTTACAAAAACGGGATTTATATTAATCTATAAGCAATATTAGATGAGTTTTTGAGCTAAAAACGGACTTTGGGATTCGGGAGAGAGAGAAGAGGGTGTGTGTGTTTTTATTTATGGGGTTTACATTGTAAATATTTCAAGGGACCAAAAGTGTAACATTTGAGTATTATTTTGTAAAATAATGGACGGGACCCGTTTGAGCGACTTAACGGATGGTTTAAAATACGAAACTTGCGTCATTGCGTTCGGAATAATTTTTCCAATAAAAATGAGTATTAATTTGATAGTATTTCATAAATATTTTTATAATATCTATAAAAATATCTGTTATTTATTTTGAAACCCGGTTATGTCTTGTCCGAAAGTAAAATAAAAAAAAATTTCTAACCCGTATATTTGCGTTATCAACAAACGTTTTCGAATAAAATGATGACTAATTTATTAAATATTTTTATTTAATAAAGTGGTAATAAGATCAATCAAACACACCCTAATTGTTTTTATCTAACACCAAACGCATCCACTGCGGTGTAAAACCATCGTGACAACCCGAATCTGAAAACCATAGACAAACACCCCTTTTCGGGTTTAAGCAAGCCACACACCCCCCGTTTTGGGGCTGTCACAGCCAAACGCACCATTCGGGTGAAAATTGTACAAACCCGACGCACACCTCTTCGATACCAAGAACTAACAAACGCACCCTTTGCGGTCTAACTGTTAACCCACGCACCCTTTGTTGCCATAAGGAAAAACCAACGCACCCTACGGCTGTTGTAAACAGACCAAACGCACCTTGTTGGTGCTATGTTAAACTAAACCCACCCTTTGTGGTGGCTGCCATAAAGCCCAACGCACCCTTGTTGGCTGAGACCCCAAACCCGACGCACCCTTTTTCTTTTGTGACAACCCAAACCGAACCCACCCCTGTTGTTGTTAAGCCCGACCGAACGCACTCCATTTTGGTGCAAACCAAACGCATCCTTGTTGCGTGTATAACAAAACCAAACGCACTCTGTGCGTGTATAGAAAGCCAAACCCAGCCTGTGCGTGACGATGGCAGTGGGTTGGTGATGTTATGATGATGATGATGATGACGGTGGTGGGGATGGTGGGGGGGCTGACGTGGGATATGGGTGGCGAGTGGTGGCGCGTGACATGGGGGATCGGGTAGATCCGTTGGTGAGAACCATTTTTGAAATCGGCCGTAAAAGTCCGCCGAAAAACTTTTCCGACGGCGACGGCGTGGTGGCCGGCAGCGGTGGCCGGCGGTAGAGCGGTGGCCGGCGGCTGGCCGGATAAATGAGAGAGAGAGAGAGTAATGAGAGTGTGTATGTGTTGTTATGAAACAAAGATATATAACTTTTATTTATATATTAAAAGTTATAAGAAATGTGACAAGGTCAAATAGTTGGGGGTGAGTTTTATAACTTTTTAATATAGTTTTTATAAAAAGTGGGTCGGGACTCGTTTGGACGACTTAACGGATGATTCAACGCACAAAACTTGCGCCATTGTTTTCCAAATTATTTTTCTGATAAAAATGAGTATTCACTGGTTACGCCTTGTTCGAAAAAAAAATGAATTTCAACTCAAGTATTCGCGTTTTCAACAAACGCTTTTAATTAAATTGCTAAGTATTTAATTAAATATTTTTATTTAATAAAAAGTGATAATTAAATATAATTTAATTATTTTTGTGTTTCTAAAATCTTGCGAGGGCATTTCAGTCACCTTCTGACTGTTTTCGGGTTTCGGTGAAAACTAAAAAGTTGTCAGGAATGTCGTTTTATATCAAATTGCTTTAGAGTCCGAATAATGAAAACGTGCTTTAGTGGTTCGTTTTTGATAAATCAACTATGAATTAATATATATCTTTTTCGTTTTCAAGTCAAATAAGTTAAAAATAACTTGCACATGAAAAATGTAATAATAAATATTATTTATTATTTAAAATATGTTCCGAAAATTTTATCGGTTACGCGGTAATCGCTTTTATGTGACAATAAAAGACCAAAAGTCAAAAAGTCAAGTCAGACCCAAAAAGTCAAAGGGTAAAATCGTTATTCGAAATTTCGAAAATTCTCGGATGTTACAAGATACCTTAGTCTATCATTCACTTAACCAAAGGTAGAAAAATGATTTTATTTATAGTCCTAGTGATAACATCAAATATTTAATACTTTTTAGTAGCAAAATACCCCCTAATTTATCTGCAAATGTTTCACTAATACTCGAAAACGAGATATTTTCTATCATTTTGTAATTTTCAAGTGAAATACAGGAAAGTGAAAAGAAACAAGAGAAAAAAGACTCAAAGTGTAAATATTTAAAGAATGTTACGGCGCAACACCAAATATGGTTATGCCGTAACATATATTAAGCAAGTACGAAGATCAAGGACAACTTTACGACGTAACACCATATCTAGTGACGCCGTATACATGAATTTGGAAGGAAATCTTACCATAGATAGCGTTACGGCGTAACACCCCATATGGTTACGCCGTAACCATAAAGATCCACAAATATGGAATAAAGATCACGACGTAACACGATAATCAGTTACGTCGTAACAAGTTCGATACTTATAAATAGAGGCCTCATTCAAGCAATTCCGACATCACTTCCTCCACAGCCAATTGGAGAGGCGACAAAGGCTTCCAACCTTCAAAGAATTCCACCTGGAGTCCAAGGGAGATCCCACTTTATTTACTTTTTATATTTAATCATTCAAATATGAATACTGTGAGAATTATGAGCTTTCAATATATGATTACTTCTATTTCTTGCTGTGTTTCCGTTACCATGAACGGCTAAGCACTTAAAGTGCTAGCCTAGTTATGTAGTTACTATTGTTATGATGTTTGTTTCCTGTTAGATTATGGTTTCATTAGATATTCTTTGACTATCGTGTAACCCTAGGTTTTGGTAGTACGGGTGGTTTTGACCTTGCTTGCCCCATTATTAGATAATCATGTCAATATGGGATCCCTCGGGTACTAGGGCGAATCTATGATTCCTTCCTTAGTGTAGAAACTGACCGGTCTCTACACTTATGTGACAACCGTGGTTTGACCCGGTTGGTCAACTTGTTTAGAATTTATTTGAAGCGTTTATGTGTGTTCTTTATGTGTTTTATGTGTTTTGTGACAGATATGTGTATGAGATTAAAGTACATGATTTGTGAATCATGGTACTAGTTGAAATGAGATTGAATGGAAATGAGATCATTTTGAAGCTTTGCTTAGTTTCAAATGTCGTGTACGTAATTTTCTATGTACGTACTATATATATAATACATATACATATTATATATATTATGTTAGTATTTTAGTGATTTTAGAGTACTTTCCATTTTTAGAAATAATTAAAAGTGAAGACTTGTTAGAAATCTAGTTAGAAAGTTCAAGGTTTAGCGAAATAAGCAAAGGCTTTAACCTAGAATAAAAAATATAGGTATTAAAGTTGTAAATAATAATAAATAATTTTTTATATAATAGAAAAAAAATAAATTTTAATAAAAGAAAAGAAAAAGGAAAAAATATCCTAATTAGATTACAACTTGTTTTTGGTAATTATCTTTTAAGGCCTATAAATAGAAATCAAACCTACACCAAATCACTTTGATTTTTCCTCTCCTTCCCTTGGCCGGTCGAACAACACAAAACAAGAAGAAAACCCCAAAAAAATTTAGAGTTTTGATTTTTAAGAGTTAAGTTATTGTTTTCTAAATTTTTCAATACAATTGATTTTAATTAACGTAACAATCATTAATGGTGGATTAGGTTATTGTAAATAATCTGTAAGTAAGAGGTTTTGATCATCAAAAATCATTTTAGAGATAATAATTAGGGTTTTAGGTAAGTTAATTAGGGTTAATTATGCTAAATTTGGAATAGAAATTTGGGCAGAATTTTAGGTCATCTTGCGAGAGCCATATCTCTGTCAAACGGATAGCTTTTATTGATTTTATTGAGCCTAAAATTAACTACAGAGAGTCTATTTTCCAACGCAAGTGGTTTCATGAATTAAAAATGAGTGGAAGTTAGTCAAATTAATCAAACAAGATTCGTTGTCAAAACTGAGTTTTTGGGGCAGATTCCGAGTTGTGTTTGTGAGGTCAAAAACCATATCAAAACGTCTTTTTAATTGATGGCATTGCTACTATAGAAAGTTCATGATGTTTATGATTTTCTAGAATATTTGTAGAATTTTCCTAAGTGTTTAAATGGGTCTGCTCAAGCTAAACTTTTTGAAGGTCGAATCAGGTCAAATTATGAACACTTTGTGTTGTTGAATTTTTATAAAATGGTTATACTCACTATTATTTTTATCCAAAAATCATAGAAGCTCACAACTCATTAGGGAGCTATTATATGTAAGGATAAGAACCAATTAGGTGTTTAAGTATTTTATTTAGAGTCATCTTGTGACTATAAAAACTGAGTAAAAAGCATAAAGTTGAGAAGTAAAGTTTGTGAGGTAACTTGAGGTTAGCAAGTATGAGGAGTATATAGAAGAGTTGAACCAAGATAGGATATAGAGTATCCATCGTTGTGATTGTTACATCGACTTGGGTGTGTGACCTAATCGATGGTAACATATGTGTGTATTGTTTTGTTTAGATTCTTTGCAAGATTAAGTAAAGGAATTGGAATTTGCTTTGCATCAGGTGAGTTTTACAGTCCCACTTTTTACTTATATTTTGGGATGGAAATGATGCAAAACTGTTTTTGAATTATGAACCGTGATATGTGTTTTTAAGTGTCGAACTATATGATTGCTATGTGCTATTGCTATGTGATATGAATTGTGGTAAGGCATGTGTATGTGAGGATGACATGACCTTGTGTGAGACCCGAACGGACTTAGCTAGTCAAGTGGGTTAGTCTTGCGCGGAGACATTGAGATTGTTGGGACGGCGGGGTACGATCCACCCCAGTTATTTGTGAATTGATTTTTGTGATAGAATAGCCACGCATATATGTTCGTAAATGTTTTGTTGATCGCGGTGTCATATGCGTGTCTTAAACCTGTAACTCTCACCAATAATTTTGTTGACGTTTTAAGCATCATTTTCAGGTGAGCAAAACGTGTGAAGATTTAGGAAGAGGTATTAGCTGGACCATAGGCTTGCATTGCGGAATCCATGTTCATTTGTTTTGTTTTGGTTGGTTGCACTATATGAATTTGAATGATAAATGTTGTAGGTGTTATCATGACACTTTGTGTCTTTCATATATTGGATTTTAATTCATTTAGTATTTTTGTACTGTGACGCCATGTTTTGTGATGATTCCTATCGATCACGCCTTGTGATTCCGCCTTGGCAGGGTGTGACAGATTGGTATCAGAGCCTTTGGTTATAGAGAAGTAGGTGGTTGAGCATAGACTATAACCTAGGGGTCCTTCATGTAGATGCATTTAGGGCTTAAGTGTTTAATGCTATAATTGCTATGCTTCCCCTCTATTTTTGCATAGCTTATATATCTCGTATTTTGCTAAGTTGTCATTTTTAGTTATTTTGTCTTCCATTATCTGATATGATATGTATTACTTTCTTAGTATTTTAGCTATGTTTTCCCCCACCCGTAAGAAGTCTCGTTGGAGAACTGTTTTCCTAACTGGACTTAAGCGTTATAAGGATCCATAAGGGAAGCCTCTTGTGGAACCGAATGAGATAGGATAGTTGATCGTCTATCGAATACGCGTAGTAGGGCTGGACCCGCAGAGTTGGGTGATTCTTGCAGAGGCAAAGTCAAACCCAAGCGAGGCTCAGCATAAGTTTATCCCGTCCTTTACCCTGTCATGTTGTTATTGATTATTTTTTTTGGATATTTCATATTTTGGGAATTGTTGTGAGATTTTCATTCCTTTATGTCATTTTGATTTTATTTTGATATAAAAAAAAAGAATAAAAAGTTAAAGTAGTTATGTAATGGCGGTTTCCATGCCTTTATGTTTTTAAGTTCGAGAGTTTTACAGAAGGTGCAATGCGCATATGTGTTTATATGTGAATTATGATTGAAATAGGTAATCTTGGAAGTAAGTACACGTGTGAAAGGAGGCACTTATAATTATGGTGGCCAACATAATTATAAAGGCATCACACACGTAGACTTGTGACCATGATTGCATTTATTTGAGTTTGGTTGTAAGGTGGTAGTGTAATATGTTTTTTCTTTGATATGTGTATTCATGATACAAATGGTGGAAGGAAGAAATTATTCTCTTACCCTAATTGAGGACATGTTTTTAAGTTGAGTTGTATAGATAGTAAGTTTCTCTTCTATCTAGTATTTGCGGATACCTAGTATTGTTATATAGAGATTGCTCATTTGCTCGGTTGTTTGTTCGGATTTCCTAAGTCTAACCTTATCATCCCTTCATCGTACTTTGTTAGTAAGGATACCTGATTTTTCCTATTCGACGTCTCGATGTATATTGGTTGTTCGGAATCTGCTCTTTTGAATATAGGCGCGTTTCGTTAGTTCTTTCGTTGCATTGATTACTCCGTATAGTATAAATGATTCTTTTTAAGCACAATGGTTCTAACATATTATTGTGGCTACATTACTCCCTTGGTTTGTATATCCCTTAGTTTTCTGTAACCCGTTTGCGACGTGTTAGTATTGATGTCTTTTAGGTTTGCTCTTTGATCGTTATTTTGGAAAAGACCTTACGTTTCTTTGGTACGAACGTCTTGCATGGGTTTCCCTTTAGGAGGAAAGGAAGAAAAAGTTTGTTTATTTATTTTGAGTAGATGGTTCATGGTATTTTCTTTCGTTTTCAATCAATAGAATTGTGTTAGAGTCTGTATGGTGTTTTACGATCCCTTTTGGTATATGGTGTGCTTTTCCTTGAGTACATATTGTATAAATGATGTCTAATTAATAAAAACCTTTTGGAAGTATTGTGTTGGTGTTTTGGAGTAAACTAAGTATAAAATGATCTTGTGATAGATTTTATTTATATTATAAAAAGCAAGTTTAAAGTGATTCATATAGAAGGTACGATACACCATTCAATAACCATCTCTAGAATTTTATACAACCAGAATAAATTTTTCAAAGATAAATTTAAGCCAATTTTATTTATATTTAAAATTATTTTTTAAACTTAAAGTGACTTCTCATGTTTAAAATGATTATTTAATTTGGTCTTTCCAGTAAAGTCGATAATTGAATAAGATTTATCTGTCTTTCGTATTGATTTTTTTTATGTGTTCTTTTGTCGTGGTACGCCTCATGGGGAACGTACTTTGGGAGCCGCCAAAGCCCTAATGAACGCAAAGGTAGATAAACTGAAATTGAGTGATATTTCCTTCGTACAAGATTTTATTGATGTGCTTCCAGAAGACTTGTCAATGACCATCGCAATGACAAGTTGAGTTCCGCGTAGACTTAGTTCCTGGATCGACGCCAGTCGCGAAGTCTCTATATCGTTTAGAACCCTCGAAAATACAAGAATTGTCTGAACAACTTCAAGAGTTGCAAGACGAAGATTTCATACGACCTAGTCATTTTCCGTGGGGAGCACCAGTGTCGTTTGTTAAGAAGATGAGCATGGAGTTCATTTGAAGTTAGGGTTGGAATTACTGAGGAAGGAGAAGTTGTAATTGGGAAGTACCTATGATACCATCCAAGATATGATTAATCTTAGGATTGGTAGGTTACCTACCTACATTTCATCGCAAACTTTTCTAAGATTGTTAAACCCCTTACTTCCCTAACTTAGAGGAATCAGAAGTATGAGTGGGGAGCAGAACGAGAAGATGCTTTCTAGAAATTAAAGAATGATTTATGTTACGCTTCGATTAATGAAATGTAGTGGTTGATGCGTTGAGTAGAAAGGAAGAGTGAAACTAAGACGAGTAAGAGCAATGTCCATGACTATCCAGTCAAGTGTTAAGGACAAGATATTGGCTACTCCAAGTGAGACGTCCAAGGTAGAGAACACGCCAGCAGAAATGTTGCGTGACCTGGACCAACAAATGGAAAAGAGAGCAGATGATGGTTGTACTTTATGGATTAAATTGTATAGTAAGTATGAGTATGAAATTCGCTACCATCCAGGTAGGCAATTGTGGTAATTGATGCGTTAAGAAGGAAGGAACGAGTGAAACCTAGACGTGTTCGAGTAATGGCTATGACCATTCAGTATAGAGTAAGAGGAATAATATTGGCAGCCCAAAGTGATGCGTTCAAGCAAGGGAATATACTCGCAGAAAGGATTCATGGGTTAGATTGACATATGGAAAAGAAAGAGGACGAGAGTTTGTACTTTATGGATGGTATATGAGTTCTGTTAGTAGGGAATGATAAGAACGGTAGTAATGGGTGAGGCTCATGCATCAAGGTACTTGGTACATCCGGGATCGGATAAGACGTACTATAACCTGGGAGACATGTATTGGTAGCCACGTGTAGAAAAGTATATAGTTACCTATGTTAGCAATTGTTGGATTTGTTTAAGAGGTGAAAGATGTGATGTCAAAGACTTTTGGCTTGCTTCAACAGCCTGAGATACTTGAGTGAAAATAAGATAGAATCACCATGGATTTTATCACTAAAATTCCAAGGTCAAAGTATGATATGATGATGAATGGTGATCGTCGCTGAGACTAGACCAAGTAGCTCATTTTCTAGCTATACAAGAGATTTAAAGATGTGAAGTTGGCAAGGATTTATATTGATGAGATAATAGCAAGGAATGGAATTCTAGTGACGATCAACTCAGATTTAGATGGATGATTTACCTCATTGTTTTGGCAGACACGGCAGAAAGTGTTAGTGACGCAATTAGATTTAATTACTGCTTAGCATCCTCAAGTGGATGGACAAAGTGTACGTATGATTCAGACTTTGGAAGATATAATGAGGGCATGTGTTATCGATTTTGGTGGTAGTTATCATCTGAGCATTCGGAGTGCTCCGTTGAAGCATAGTATGGAAGGAAATGTAGGTCGCTTGTTCTATGGGCAGAGATTGAGAGAGTAGTTTGACTGGACTTGAGTTAGTACAAGAAACAACTGATAAGGTAGTGTTGGTAAAGGAAAAGCTCAAAGCGGCGAGAGATCGTCAAGAGAGCTATGTTGATTTTGGGCGTAAGCCGAGTTTGAGATAGGAGATCGTGTATTGTTAGAGGTGACACCTTGGAAGGGCGTAGTTTGTTTTAGAAATAAGGGTAAGTTAGCACCAAGATATGTAAGACTGCTTGAGATCCTTAAAAGGATTAGCCTTGTAGATTGTAGGTTGAGGTTTACCTATGGAGTTGAATAGTGTGCATGACACTTTTCATGTGTCAAATTTAAAGAAATGTTTGGCGGATGCTAGTTTGCATGTGCCATTGGATGAGATTAAGGTTGACAAAACTCTTCGTTTTGTTGAGGAACCTGTAGAGATAATTGACCGTGAAGTTAAGAGTTTAAAGCGTAGTAGGATTTTGCTTGTGAAAGTTTGTTGGAATTCTAAGCATGGTCCTGAGTTCACTTGGGAGCGCGAGGATTATATGAAGTCTAAGTATCCTCAGTTGTTTGTAGATCGTGCTGTTGAATCGGCTAGTTAAATCTCAGGACGAGATTTCCTTAAGGAAGGGATACTGTGACACCTGTGATTTGAGCGGGTTAGTTAATCTGTGAGATTTGGCTAAGTGTTCTTAGGTGCTTTATGTGTGATCTATGTGGCTTTGTTTGTGTGCTTGTTAATCATTTTAAGGTGTGTATTCATCTCAATGATGATGGAATTTGATGTATTAGTTGAGAATTTCCATTTTTGATCACTTATAGTGGTAATGGAAATGTGTGGCATTTTGGGTGCGTTGCTTTGTTAATATGTGGATGTCTAAGCGTTGGATTAATGTGGGACATTTAGGAAGTGAATGAGTTTTGTAAAATATGGAAGTTTATAGCAAACTTTCTAAAAATAGGAAGTGAGTTGGTGAAATGAAAAGTTAATTTTAGAAAGTTAGTAAGTTGCGTTTATGTGAAAAGGTTTACCAAATTGACTTAGGTTTTTGTAGAAAATTAAGGTAATATAAGTAATTATGGAATTAATAATAAAATATATATAGAAGGGGGGAAAGTCGGCCAAAAAAAAGGAAAACAAATCCTACTCTAATTAAAATTGATAAAAGAATTAAAACAAATATCCTAAATCAAATTGTAAACCAGTATTAATTATCAAAACCCTCTTACCCCTTGTTTTTTATTGTTCTAGTCGAATTTTATCAAAGGAGGAAAAAAATATTGTTTTATCAAGATTTAAGTTGGTGATTTGTATAATCAATTCAAGGTTTTTAGGTAATTCTTAAACCCTTTTAATTTAATCCTTCTTTTAATCATGTAATAATTATTATGATGGATAATTAAGGTTTCATAACATCTGTAAATTAATATAATTAAACTAGTTAATAATGATTAGGGATGAATTATAAGCATGATGATGTATTCGTTAGCTTTTCGCATTAGAACTTGATTTAGATTAAGGCAGAATTTAGGGCTGTGTTGTTCGGCTTTTATCTCGATGATGGTAATAGATTTTGTCAAGTTTTCGGTGTCTATGATCTAGCTCAGAGAGTCTAGTTTCTAGAACATCTGGCCTTGAAAGTTTTTAAGGTCGGGAAGTCATTCAAATGTTCGTTACGAGAAACGTTGTCAAAGCAGTAAATTCGGGTCAGATTTAGGTCAGATTACGAGGTGTAAAACCCCCACTTAAATTTTGAATTAGGGTTAGACAACTTACAGGAGTTTAGTTCTATGTGTCTATTAAAAATTCCCCAAATTAGAGCTTCTGATTTGGAGTCTAAGTATGGTTTTTAGGTCCAAACTTGTTAGTGTTTGTTTAGATCCGAAACTGAGTAGTTAAAAGTTTGATTTTATTTGGGGCACTTAAGAGGGTAAATAAATTAGTGGAAAAAATCATGAAGATAGTAAATTCATGATATTCAACCAGTGATTTTTGGTAAAATTTATAAAGCTCATTAGGTATGGTTTAGAAAATGGTAAAGTGATGTCAAAATTCTGCGTTTTCGGGTAAATTGTAAGAATTTGAAAAAGTGTGTATACATGTTGGTTAAGGTTAGGCATGGTGTCGTGGTGACCCATGAGGGTAATTAAACACCTTAGACATCCATCATATGATTGTTACATGGGCATAAGCAATTGGCTTGGTCACATGTAACACGTGTTTGTTTTGATTGTTTAGTTTCATGCAAGGATTTGGAATTTGCTTAAGTATCAGGTGAGTTTCATAGCCCCTTTTTCTTATGTTTTCTTGGGGTGAAAATGATGCTATAAGTTTAAATGTTTTAGTTACTGTGATAATGTATTTTAAATAAGGCATGGGCTATACGAGACTATTGTATGTTATGTGCTACTTGCTAATATGATATGGATTGTT
>BQNB010166395.1:0-14117 GCA_026074375.1 Tanacetum coccineum | reverse complement strand
TAGTTTATCATCCTTAAAGACTAATTTATTTCCCTCGAGCCGTAAAGATATTTTCATTTTAAACACATTTATCTTAGCATGTGCCGTAGTCAAGAATGGTCGTCCTAAAATCAATGGAATTTTTCTATCTACGAGAATGTCTAAAACAATAAAGTCTATGGGAAAAACAAATTTATCTATTTTGACCAACACAATTTCGATAATCCCTAAGGGTAGTTTTACAATTTTATAAGCCAATTCAATTTTCAATTTAGTAGGAATTAATTCTCCTAACCTGAAACTAGTGAATATGGTGTAAGGCATAACACTTATACACTAGCACCTAAATCAGCTAAAGCATTAGAAAAAGAATATTGACCAATTACGCAATGTAAAGTAAAGCTTCCTAGGTCCTTTTCTTTTGAAGGCAATGTGTTCTCGAGCCACGCAAAACAATACTCATTCATTTTCTCCTTCTCCTCATCATCAATCCTTGACTTGTTTTTCAACAAGTCCTCCAAATGCCTAGAATACTCCGTCATACCTTTAAGAGACTCCACAAATAGGATGCTGACTTTTAGCTATGTTAAACTAGTCAAGACATCAGCCTCTTGGTCAACACTCTTCATTTCTACTAATCGGCTAACGGAAGGAATAGGTGGTCGATATTGTGCGACCATAGCCTTAGTAATAGGCAGCTCCTTTTTTACTTTATCATTATGGGATACCTACTCATCCTGCATAGAAAAACAAGAAACATAAGTACACAAAGAAGATATAATATTATGCTTAGTTTGTGTTCCTTCAATGGTAGCAAGCATCTTGACTTGGTCCTGGGGGTTTTCATTTAAATTAGCTAAAGTGCCCGGACCCCTTTCTCCAAAAAACTGAGTAATTTGATCAATTTGTACTCCTATCGCATTCATCCTAGCCTCTTGATTCCTTAAAGAGGCCTCACTACTTGTTTTAACACTCGTGATTAAATTGGTAATGTTCTTGCTTTTCCTAACATCTTATTCCATCTACTTACTCATAATCTCTTTCAAATTCAGCCTATTTTCTTAATATCTCATTTTATTTTCTTCTTTTACATAGTAACCAGGTGCATTAGCTCTATACCTACCACTGTATGGGTAAGGCCTTTGGTAGAACTCTCCATAATAGATCTCCTCAACTTCCTTAACTTTCTCCTTGTTTGGGTAATCCTTCGATAAATGAGATCCATTGGAATGCTCATAACTAACATGCACAAAATGCACTTGTTCAGATAAATTCTTCATTTCCCTACCAAGACTCCTTAGTTGTGAAGTGATAGCAACTAAACCTTCAAAATTACCAACAATTTTCCTTCTACTTGATGCTCCCTCGTGCTACATTTAAGAATGATCTTGGCATTTTCGGCATTCATTTTAGTGATAGATCCTTGAAAATCCAACATTTGTCTAGTAGAGATATCTAGACACTTATAGAAAATGACAACAACCTATGTATCCGTCAAATCATGTTGGGGTCATCTTAGCAGTAGATCGTTGAATCTCGACCAAGCTCGGTAAAGTGTTTCATCAAGTTCTTGTTTGAAGTTGTTGATTTCGTCTATTTTCTTAGCCGTTTTTGAGGGTGGGCAGTCTTTGTGAAGAAACCGCATTTTCAAACTATTCCAAGTAGTGATGCTTCTAGAAGGTATGGTTTTGAGCCATCGATAAGCTTGACTAGTAAGTGTCGTAGGGAAGACACGTAGCATAAGTTGATCCTCATTCAAGTCTGGTTAGTGAAATAAATCCATGATCTCAAGAACTTTGTCAATATGTTCATTAGAATCATATTAAGTCCTGCTAAATGTATTTTCACGCAATTCCTTGAGAAATTACCCCTTAAGCTCGAAGCGAATCACGTCTCTAAATGTTGGCCTCGTGATTTCTGAACCCACGTCGTCCCGAATTTATGCCATGTACTCCTCAATCATTTTCTCTCCCATAAATTTGTTCAAATTATCAGTAGACTCGGACTCTATAAAAAATTTAAACCTAAAACGTAAAACTAAAATTAAACTAAATAGATGTTGTTCAGACAATCACTAAACCGTATCTAGTACCCTGAATATGATGTATTAAGTCTGTTATAAGGTACACCGTATTGATGGATACAATGCTCGATACGCCATATTCAATGTAGTTAATGCGTCGTATTGAACCCTGAAAACAAAAGACACATAATTACAACTAATCGATATGAACTATGTTCCCCTACTTGATCTTGATTATGGATGGTGATTCTGATCTCTTCTCTCACGAATTAGGGTTCTGGTCCTGAAAGAATATGTGTAAAATTTGTAGCTTTATGTCTCTATGTATAGTTTCTGCCCAGACATGTGATGCGATGTCAGTAAGGTACACCGTATCTTGACGTATGCGTGAACGATATGTACTTTCCTTTTATCTTCAATAGTCAATGTTGACTTGCCTTTAATACGCCGTATCGGGAATTGATTCCAATATGTGTACGCCTTCAATAAGGTGTTTAACTCTTCATTAAGTATTCCTTATACACCGTATCCATTAATTGGAATAAGACGTACCATTATGGATACAGGATTCACATACTGGCATATTGGAGCAGCTTAATACGGCGTATCACTAAAGGTGAATACGTCATATCCTTCCTTTCTAGCATAATATAGACTTTATCATTTTTGCTCCAAAACTGCATCGTTTTCTGTGCCTTTTTAAGATTTGCTCCATAAAACCTAGATATTCATATACAAACAATAAATGCATACAAGTTCCAAACCATACAAACACCAGTCGATATGTGGCCTACAATATGATGATGACATCAAATAACGTCACTTTCATAGCATCATTTATCCCATGTAAATTATCTATGTTGTATAATTACCCCGAGAATTAGTACTTAATCGTTTATATTTGAGATTTGCAGTAATTATAGAGTACTTTGTGAAGATTAGCTAAAAGGCATGCATTTTGGAGCTTAAACGAAGAAATCGAAAGAATACTGTTCTGACATTCTATAAGTTGTATCTATCAAGGAAGATACGGCGTATTTGTGCCTACACTTCACAAGAAACCACAAAGTATTAAAGATGTATACGCCGTATCCAGAAGACCAATATACGTCGTATTCTATATAAAGTATCTAAATATTTTGGAAGATATTGAGCGTGGTCCATACTCTAAGAAAACCTCTAATACGTCGTATTGACCTCGACCAATACGGCGTATCAAAGAAATTTCAGACACTATTAATAGAAGACCTAAAAATGAGTTTTATGTGTGCTTGATCATATTTACGATATCATTACCACAAAAGTTGATTTTCAGAAGACAAGAAGAGCAAAGAAGGTCTCGCAACGCGCTTAATTCTATAGGAAACACCTTGTAATTCTCATACTCTTAATAATCGTTCAATTTTTGGTATCATTCGTTTAACTCGGTTAGGTTACCTTGGTTGTTCATTATTATGCTTGTATACATTACAATGGTTTAGGGCTAATACCCTTGGGTATTAGCCATGATTACGATAATATAATGTTTGGTTTGTTTATATCGATTGCTTAATTTATCGTTGATTGTTGATTATGTTTATCAATTCATACTTGTCTATGTGCTTAAATATGCGACCTATCATTCAACTAGGTCTAGTGATACCGACCAAGTTAGCTAGATATCGGGATGGCTCTCCATATTGCAATTTATATATCTAGAATCATAGGATCACAAATATTAACCTATCTTTACCATTAGTTTAGTGAATAAGTTAAACTAGCAGGTGACTTGGGATCAACAAATAACCATTTGATTCCCTTGGTAAATACTCGGATAGTGGACAACTAGAATATAAAGAGCCGTTAAGCAGTAAGTGGGTAAAGTCCTGAGGGCTACGGTTTAATAAGATCACCATTATTAATAACCTAAAGTAGATTATAATCAGCAAAGAAAATACTTTATGCGGATGCATTTAATTGTGACCGAATCTGATGTGTCTAGGTTTTAGGAAGAAGTATCACTTAAATATAGGAAAGATATAACCCTCGAAATAAGTCATTCATTGAACTAAATACAGAAACCAACATTTTATTTGATTAATCATGGTTAATACAGTTTCCTTATAATTGGCTTGACCGTTCTTTTATCTTTTGATTATTGTCTTGCGTATGTTTTGGTAGCGGAAGTAGATTTAAGTCACCATCAAACCTGTGCCAGTCTCTCTGACTGAAAACCCCCTTATCCGTTAGAATTAGGTTTAGCATAGGTTTAACTTAGAATTAACATAGATTAGATCTAACATAGATAAACTAAAATACTTATAGAACTAAGAATTAACACTCTCGCTCTTAGTGATCGACACCCTACTTACCAACGAAGCTACACCTGATCGGGTACACTGCCCGTTGGTGTTGTTTTTAGGTATAGTCGGCAAAATATAAATGTAAAACTTGATAAATAAAATACCTACACTCAACGACACATCAAGTTTTTGGCACCGCTGCCGGGGTGTGAAGTTGTTAATATTTACTTTTATTAGTATTTTAGTCTAGATTTAGTGTAATTTAATTAGTGTAAAAAAAATTAATCTTAGTGTCGGATTATCTATTTTACCTGCTCGTTTTTATTTTTGTGTGCTTGTATGTTTTATCTTTTCTGTTTTAATTTTGTTTGTTTGTTTACTGTACTGGTCGAATAATCGATATGACGTATTCAGTCAAATTGAATACGGCATATCAACCTTTCTAAACCAATACAACGTATTATGTTCAACAGATCTATACGACGTATTCAAATCCATTGAATACTGCGTATCGATCATCTGATACAACAACAGACACTAATTTTTGTATTCCATTTTCGTACTTAGTTTTCTGTATTTTCTTTCCTCGAGCATACCCTACTGATTGTTTATCCTTTGTTTCAGGTAGTGCATGATAATGAGTTCGAACAAAGATCTCGTCCAACCTTTCGAAAACCCTTAACGAGTGTTCCGATCATCAAAGAAGCTCTCCAAGACATGGAGTCTTGACTATTTGAGTTCACCAGAATTCAACCTTATTTTTGATCTTGAAGATTAGTTTTGTTAGGTCTTGTTTATCTTGAATCATACATGATCATCAATGAAATCTTAGAGAGAATAGTAGAGGAAGGCAAGAATTTAAATTTCAAATGATATAAAATGGAGGGAAAAATGGAAAAGATTATTACAAGGCTTAACCCCTTAATGGTAATTAAGAGGGGTATTTATAGGAAAGGGAAGGAAGCTTCCCTTCTTTTATTTTTCTAATGTTTCACTTCTAGTCCCTAGACTTTGGTAATTATGCTATTTCTTAATTTTAGCATAATAAACCTTATTACAAGCTACATTATTCCTAACAAAATAAAGACTAATGACTAAATATAAGAAACCACATAATCGACACTTTTCTTGAACCTAACAATCTCCCCCTAAGGGTCGATTATTATGGGCATTCCCTTCGTGGTCCAAGTGGTCTTCTATTCACATACATCTCCCATCTTCTCATCTGGTTGCGATACTTCAATCTCACTTCAATTTCTTCTTCAAACAATTTCAAATACTCAACCTCATCTATAGTAAGATCTCTTTGTTTATAGCCATACTTAACATCATTATTGTAACTCTTTAGTGTTGCATCACAAAACTTATGAATCTCTGAATGTCTCATCACCCTTTTTTCTTTCTTGCTATTCTTGTATATTATTCCATGCACAGGCTCATAGATGATGGAGAACATTTTGTGCTTTTTAATTATTGAGAAAGATATTGTTGGTGCAGTAAGATTAACATTCTGTTGATAGCTTTCTATTCCAAGTTGAAAGTCATGCACTCTTTCTCATATCACTAAGCTTCTGATAAAAACTGATAAAGACCATAGCAAACCTGTTTCTACATAATCAGGTACCTTGCCATTCATGATCAGCAAGTAGATATCCTCAATATCATTCTTATTGAGATTCTTGTAATCAGACTCGGTAATTGACACTATGCACTCATTGGCTCTTCTTGCAACTATCTACGTAATGAACTTGTGTTCATGGCCCAGTTCCCAGTACATCTTGATAACTTGAATGATCTTTGAATTCGAATAAACAACTTCCTTGGTTTTCCAGGCTCATTCTGCCTCTTTATGTAGAAGATCTTTGCATGAGGATTCTTCCAATGTTCAACACCATACCGAGCATAAGGATTAAATTTCTTTACACACTTATTCACCCATCTGGAAGTCCATTCTTCGATATCAACATCATTGAAAATAATTGCAGGAAACTTGTGAAGTAACAACACTATCTTCTCAGGCCCTTAATTTCCTTTCTTCAAATACAAAAGATCTTGATTTATCAGAGACAATGCTGGAGCTTCAGGATCTCTCTGACAGCTTTGAACTAGAGGTGTGGTCTTTCATGGATGTGGAGATGCAAGAATTTCCTTTCTGCTTTCCTAAACAATGTTACTTTTCAAGAAATTCTTCATCTGATCAATATGATATTGATGCTCATCTCCTGAAGTACATCTTTGTCTCAACATCTCATCAATAATTTTCTTTAGCTTTGTCTCATTAATATTCAGTGACACTTCTTCCATAATGTCTTGTGATACTTGCTTCGTCGGTATTTCATCATCATCTAAAGCATACGACTCAGTCCAAAAATCATAATCATCAACTTGCTTTTGATAACCTGAAGATGATGGACTTTGTTCACTTTCATTAAGCTATCTAGATGACTCTCCAGTCACATATGTTTCGTACTCAGATGTCTTCTGCTGCTTTGCACTATTCTCCCCCTCGGGAGGAGCATCATCATGAGGGTCATCCTGATCTCTTGGGCGAATGGCAGAAGTTCTACAAGTAGTTTGAGGTACCTGAAGTGTCTCAAATTTCATCTGAAGTGCCAGCCATATTGCTATGTACTGTTGCTGCATCTGAGGATTGTTTTTCATTGAAAGATACAATTGATATTGTTGTTCAGGAACATATGTTGTTTATGGTTGAGCTGGATGAACATGGAGAATATGTCCAGACATATAATTTCTTACAGACTCATCAACCAGAGAAGGAATATGATTATCAATTGCTTGTTAAATCTGTGATGAAATTTCAGCCTGTAATCTCCCATGCTCCTGTAACATGGCTTTAGCAATTATTCTGTTACCTTTCTAAAAGCAGCCCTTTTGCAACATACACTAGAACTTGAACTTTAACCTGCTCAGGAACTTGCTTCTCTACTTGCTCCTTGATATGCTTATCTACCATCGTGGGGTAGAGATTCAACCATTACTTCATAGAGATGATCAGCAAGAGTATCAATGACTTCCTTGACAAGAACTTTGCTTTTAGATGTTTAAACAAATATTCATAACGTCCCTGTAACTCCTAAAAGAAACTCTTGTAACGTTTGAAACGAGCAGGTTTGGCTTTGAATAATGATAGAAGTCGGTTTGTAGTAGATAACTTGGTGTTGAGTGAACTTGATGATGGTGTAGGTGCAGTGTCAGTTTCCGTCAATTCTTGGAGTTTCTCAGTATTCGAAGATACGAGTTCAGTATGAATCCTAGGAGATCTAATTGGTGTGGGGGATGGTGTACTCCTAGACTCCTCTACAATCTTCCCTTTTTCCCTTCGCTTTAATTCATACACCTCATCAGTTATTTCCTCTTCTTCTTCATTAACATTCAATGGTATTACAACATTAGTAATCTCTACCTCTGGACTTTCCTTATCACTCTTGGGCTCTAACCTAGTGCCGGGAATATTTTGATCAACATTCCTAGGGATTGGACTATCATCAATAACATTCTCTAATTCTTCCACCATCTTTTCAATTTCTACAGATGCCAAGTGCTTGTTCACCAGTTCCACATTTTCTCTAGCTTCTTGCTCTTCTTGACTTTTATGCTTAGCAAGACTTACTTGTAGTATGTCTTGTAAAATCATCTCATCTGCTTTATCAACGGTTGGCACTAGAGCTGGTGGAGTAAGACGAGTGGATCTCCTTTGAGGAATACGAAAATGAATCATAGTTGATCATTTTGGAGCACTTGACTCTCCTACATCCACTTTAGGGTTAGGTGACCTAGGGGCACTAGGTGTCCTATGTGTTCCTTGGGTAGACTCAGTCGGTTATGACTGAGTCAGAGGAACATATATCCTAAACACCTTCGCATACATCCGATAATGCTGTGTGTGCTTTATTTCATCTGAGATCATCCAGTCTGGAATCTTTATTCCAACTCTATCTTTGTATCTTCCTGAATTAAAGATATTTTTCATTATATCATCATCTTTCAGATTGTGATATATGTCTCTAGCACGCCTTGAGATCTCAGGAAAATTAGTCATGTAATGACTAATGATGATCTTAGTAAATCTGGGATAAGGAATCGAAGATGTTGGATGATGAAGAGAATAATAAAGTCCTTCCCATAGTAGCTCCGCATAATCAACATGAATGTTATTGATAAAGCAATACATCATTTTCATTATCTGCAACGGTGGTTGATCCCATCCAGTTACGCGTGTTGTCAAGCATTTGGAAAATATCTTACACAACGTTTGCCATGGCTGCAGAAGACCAGTTGTCTTAAAGCTTGATGATGTCTTCAGCTCCATTGTAAAACCCAACTAATTTTTGTAAAATGGAACCATGTCTAAAAATGATGGTGGTGGCACAAAACTGTCATGATTGTTGTCAGTTGCTTGTGGTGGGAGAAAGATTGTTCTGAAGTCATCTAGTGTAAGAGAAAGCATTTTCTTGTCAAGCATAAACGTGAGCCTGTACTTTGATCCGTCTTCCTTCAATGTATGCTAGAATTGTGCCATATAGATCTAAGGTACTGATGAGGTAGCTGCAATGCTAAATCGTAACGGATGATCCTTGATGATATTCATCAGAATTTTGCTTTGAGGTGGACATTGCACTTGTTCAAAATCAACCTTCTTGTTGGCATCCATTAGATCATATCTCTTGTTTGGAGGACAAAATTCGTCTGGATAAACATCAGCTACATGTTGTTGTTGTGCCATGATGATTACTAAATGAATGAAATGAAGATGTTAGATAACAAACAATCCATTTGACATTTTTGTCTTTTTCCACTCTGTCTATTTTATATGTTCTGGCAATTCTTTTCGAATATATTTTTAATCATTTTGTTTCTCATGTGCTCGTTCTTGCTTTTTCTAGCACATGCCATAAGCTTTATTTTAATTTTTCTTTTGATTTATCATTTTTGTGTGTTTTAGCAATTCTTTTTCGAACACACTTTTGATTTGCTTTTTCGTGTATGGATTTGGCTCTCTTTGTCTGTTTTTGAATATCCTCACAAGAAATTCTTTGTGACATGATACTCTTTCAAGAAAGATGAAGATTTGTTTTTTGATTCTAATCAAGACGCTTTTATGAAAGCTTAAAGAGAAATCATACATCTTCTTAAAATCGTTTTTATGAAAGAGTACCACTTTGACACTTACAGATTTTTGAGAACTTTTTCAGATGTCATGTGACAAAAACTTTTCGTATAACATAGAATTATTCAATCACAAATCCACAACTGAATGGTCACTAAGTCACTCACTCCTCATTCTGTTCATTGAAAAAATGGTCGAAACCGGACATGACTTAGACCACTTAAACAATTATGAATAGATTTATTTGACTCATAGCTTAGAATGCATTAAAACTTGATTTCTTTTTCACAATCATTTTGATGTTTTCAAAACACATGAGAAACAGATCTTTTTGTTCCACAGACATTCGAGCATTAATCATCAAAAGCATTCACTTATCCACAAATCTCATTGTTACTGATTTTGTCTTTTTGTCTTTACTGAATTTAGACTTTACCGAGTTTGTCGTTTTGACTTTTACTGAGTTAGACAATAGAGATGAAAGATAAATCCCTTTGACTGATTAAAAACCAAACTCGATCCATTTAAGTTTTTTTTAAACGCCAAAAACAATACAATTAAAGCAAACTCGATAAACATCAATCTTTTCCGAGTTTCGATTTCAGCATTGAAATTAATATTTCTGGGTGTTTTCTCAGCTATGGTTTAGTTAACTACACACAATCATTCATTTTTATCATCTTTGATCATAAGCTTTTATCAAAAATTCAGTAAGTCTCAAACTCGGTAATCTATGAATCTTACTGAGTTTAAACTCGATAATTCAAAACATGTTGGATCTGAATCAAAACACATAACAACTTACGTTTGAGATAAGAAGAAAGTAGTGATCGCTGTAATGAGCTTCGAAAAACGTTCTTGTATTTTCTTCTCAAACTCGGTAATGGACTTAGTGAATAAAAAGTTAAAAAGAAAAGGTTTTCTCCCTTTTATAGTAACCGAGTATCAAAGATTTAGAAATAACACTTTTAGCCCCTGTAGTTTTTTCATTTTGATTTAACACATTTATTTCCCGAATTTTGTTTTTAAATTTTCAAAAACTCCCCCTCGAGTAATGAGGTCGTTTCAAAATTTGTCCAATGTTATCAAAAACTCCCCCTTGGAATAAAATCATGCTAAACACTTAGTCTGAAAAATGAAGATTTTTGTTTTTGGAAAATTTATTTACATGTTTTTGATGTATGATCTTTTCAAGAAGATAACTTTGTCAGACATTCCAACTGAGTTGGAGTCATGCATCTCATACCAATCCGATGAACCAAATACTCAAAGCATTCTTTAGAAAGAGCTTTAGTAAATAGTTCCGCAAGTTGGTATTCTTTGCCGACAAAGTAAAGTTCCACAGTACCCTTCTCAACATGTTCCTTAATAAAATGATACTGAATGTCTATGTGCTTTGTCTTTGAACGCTGAGCCGGATTGCATGAGATAGCAATGGCACGCTTGGAATCATAATACATCGGAATCTGGTTGTACTTGTATCCATAGTCTAGCAGTTGTGTACGCATCCAAATGACTTGTGCACAATAGGCAGACAAGGAAACATATTCAGCTTTAGCAGTAGACATTGCAGTATAATCTTGTTTTTGAACTCCAGCTCATGAGCTTTTCACCTAGAAATTACAATCCTCCTGATGTGCTTTTATAGTCATCTTTACATCCTGCATGGTCAGCATCTGAATATGCAATTAGTTCAAATCTGGAATCTTTTGGATACCATAGTCCCATGTTGTAAGACTATCTTAGGTATTGAAAGATCCGTTTAACCTCTTTGAGGTGTTTAACCGTAGGATGTGCTTGATAGCGAGCACATACAAAAGTAACATAAGCAATGTCTGGCCGACTGGCTGTTAGGTACATTAGCCCTCTTATCATACGACGATAAGTTGTTTGATCGGTAGGAGTGCCTTGTAAATCAGCATCCAGTCTCTCAGTTGCCATAGGTGTGCTCATTGAGACGCACTCATCTAGACCTTGTTTCTTTAACAACTCAATAGCATATTGTGACTGACTTATGAATATGCCACGGGAAGATTGATGAACTTTAAGTCCAAGAAAGAACTTTATTTCACCCATCATTGACATTTCAAAATTATTTTTCATTAGATTTGCAAAACATTTTGAAAAATCTAGATTTGTTGATCCAAAAATAATATCATCAACATATACTTGAACAAGTAATATGTCTTCCCCGTGACGTCGTGTGAACAAAATCAGGTCAACAATACCTTTAGTAAACTCATGTTCAATTAGGAAAGAATATAATTTGTCATACCATGCACGAGGTGCTTGCTTAAGACCGTATAGAACGTTTTTCAACCTGTAGACGTGATCTGGGAATTCTAGATCAATAAACCCTTCAGGTTGGCTGACATAAACATCCTCTTTCAATGGACCATTGAGAAAAGCCGTTTTGACGTCCATTTGGAAGATGGTGATATTCTTATAAGCAGCATAAGCAATAAACATCCGAACGGCCTCAAGACGAGCAACAGGAGCAAATGACTCTTCAAAATCAATTACTTCTTCCTGCCTGTATCCTTTTGCCACAAGACGAGTTTTGTTTCGAACCACAATATTTTCAGCATCACACTTATTCTTCCAGATCCATTTGAGAGCAATAATATTCTTTCCTTCTGGACGTGGAACGAGTTCCTAAACTTTTAGTCTCTCAAATTGATTCAACTCATCTTGCATGGACTCAATCCAACTGTGATCTGCCATAGCTTTTTTGATATTCTTTGGTTCGATAGTGTTGACGGTTAATGCATACATGCAAATCTCAGAATCTGTTTGAAGCCTTTGACGAGTCATTACATGTTTGGATAGGTCACCAATAACTTGGTCTAGAGGATGATCTTTTGTCCAAATGTGAGTTGAGGGTTGTACTTGGTAGAAATTCTGCACATTTAATGGTTCTAGAGCAGCCGTAGAGGATTTAATTTCCTCATGACTTGAAGTATTATATGGAACAAAATCCAAGTTGCCATTAAAATTAGTAGAATCTTCTTGATTGACTTCATCAATGTTTTTCAAAGAAATTAGAGAAGTTTGTTTGTCAGATGTAGTTTCAATGGGAGGAGCTTCATGTTCGTCAACAATGATTGAGGATGTGGAAGGTGAGTCTTTATGAAATTGAGTTGGTTGTGCAGTGGAATTGATGGGTGTATCAAAAGACCTTTTCGCAAAATATTCTTCAAACATTGGTCCGAACAAATTTTCTAAATCTTTTTTTGGATGGAGTATTCATTGTTTCTGTTGATGAAGTATTATTATTGAATCGTTGGAACATGGGTTCTAAACAGTCATGTTCAGAAGCCATAGCTGTAAGCTCGTCAAACTTGACATGAATGGTTTCCATAAGCTTTTTGGTGCGTCGGTTATAGATTCGAAACCCTTTTGATGTTTTCGAATAACCAATAAAAACCCCAATGTCTGCTTTTGGTTTCATTTTTCCAAGATCATCTCGGTCATTTATTGGATAACACAATGAGCCAAACACATGAAAATACTCAACATTCGGCTTTCGTCCGCGTAATAGCTCATAAGGTGTTTTGTTATGTCGTGTATGAATGATTGATCAATTTTGAATAAAACAAGCTGTAGCCACCGCTTCAGCCCAAAGAAATTCAGGTAATCGAGAAAAGATAAGCATTATTCTAGCAGCCTTAACAAGAGTACGATTACGTCTTTCAACCACTCCATTTTGTTGAGGCGTACGAGCAGTTGAAAATTGTTGCATGATGCCTAACTTTTCATAATGAGCTTTAAGAGTTGCATTTTTGAATTTAGTACCATTTTCAGTACGAATCTTACAAACTTTGGCTTTATAATTCAGTTGAGCTTGAGCAATGAATTTCTTTATAATCTTTGGAGTTTCGTCTTTCGAATGAAGAAAGTAAACCCATGTATATCAAGAATAATCATCCACTATCACAAGAATATACTTCTTTCCATTGATCGAAGCTACCCTCATTGGATCGCATAAATCCATATGAAGTAATTCCAATTTGAAGTGATCACTTGGAACCAATTTGGGTGGATGAGAAGCTTTCTTACTTTTCACTCTTTCATAATCAGAAGAAAGGTGATCCTTTCCATATTTAAACTTTGGAAGGCCATCAACCAAGTCAAGTCTGATAAGATCGTTTATGGTTCCAAAATTAAGATGTGAGAGTCGACGGTGCCATAACCATGACTTCGTTGAAGTTGCTTTGGACATCAGACAAATACGAGAAGAAGCAGCCATGTCAGAAATGGAGATAGTATACAAATTATATTCGCGTCCTCCTGTGAGCAAATCATCTCCTTTCAGATTTCGCACGTAACATGTCTTGGAACGAAAAGCCACTTCTAAATCACCATCACAAAATTGCCCAACGCTAAAGAGATTATGTCCAAGACCTTCAACATAATATACATGATAAATAGTGATATGGCTCTGTATATAATCACCATAGCATGTGATTGCTGCAAAATTATCATTTCCAAAGCGAACGGTTCCCATGAATTTCTCAATGAAATTTCTCAGCAGTGATCGATCACCCGTCATATGCTTTGAAAAACCACTGTCAAACTTCCATAGAATGATCTGGACTACATGCAACACACAAACAACCAACACATTGACAAGTGGGCAATTTGACTACCCATTTCTTAACAGAACCCGATGGTTTCTCAGATGAACGACTATTATGAACATTCG
>BQNB010166394.1:0-14117 GCA_026074375.1 Tanacetum coccineum | reverse complement strand
CTTAAAATTATAACTCATATTTTCTTTTTAGAATGTCCTCGATCAAGTGTGGAGATATTGGTAATTTTTAGTTTTTTTTAGATGAGTGTAAATTAATGTTGCAAATGCATCAAGTGAGTTTGGCTCGATGGGTAAGCTAAACCACAACTCAACTCGATGGCTTAATAGCTTTAAATAACTGTGATAATGAATAAATTAAAACACAATAATTAGCAGTCTAATTAACTATGAATTTTTTAAAGAAAATTATTGTGTTGGTATTGTATACATATTAAGATTTGTGACTTCTTTCCTTATAATTTCCTTTTATCTTTACTTATATATAGGATTAAAGACATGTCATCAAACTGTTCATGTTACTAATTGTCATGTCACTATATAAGATGTTTATATGCCACCTCATTGCTGAGGTGGACACATAGCAAACATGAGTTTTCCAAAAATTTTAAAAAATTCTGTCTATTGAAAGATTCGAACCCGGGATGGGTGATTCACAAACAAGAGTGTCAACCACTGTGCTATGCCAATGGTTGTGATAACGAAGGAAAAAACAAAGCTGCCATGTTTAAAATCACTGCTTAATCTTCACTTTTCAAAATTAACACAGTTATAATATGAAGAATACTAGTAATCTTTAATATCAAACAAGAACTAGAGAGAGAAAGTAGGAATGATGTATTTTCTAGTGAGAGAAAGTAAAAGAGAGAAATGAATAACTATGTGAAAAATGATACAACCAACCCACCTCTCCAAGGCATGGAGAGGTGTATAAATACCTTAATATGGTCGGCCCATGGATAGGCTTTACATGGGCTTTTCATGAGCTTTTCTTAACTTTTTTTGGATTTTCGTATTCCTAACAATCTCCCCCTAAGGGAGGTCACTCCATTTGACAAAAACTTAAACCTATTATACTATGAAGGTTTTCGTTCTTGTGCTCACAGACTTTTTTTCTTTTTTTTTCTTGTGAATATGGCGTAGTGATCATTGACTTTAGGCTTGAGCTTATTCATTTATCTTGACTTGTATGTGAATATGTGATCTTGAGCATCTTGAGATCATCAACCAAGCATAATCTCTTTTCGCCATTTTGTAAACTTTGCCATCTTGTGAACTTGTGACTTTTGGACCGACATACTCATACCTTTCTTGATTTGTCAACTTGAAAAGCTTTAATATTGCATCTTTCTTGAAGTTCTTTAACTTAACACTTCGTCACTTCAAGAAGGACGTACGGTATCAGAGTAATGGAAGTCTTGAAATATGTACTTGAGCTTTCATAATGTCTTTATATTTTTCGATCGGGTATGAGCATGTGGTTATGAATCTTTAAGACAGCTGGAATTAGGTACCTACACTTCCATCTTTAAGTATCATGCATTAAAACAGTTAGAAATAAAGCGAGGGGACGAATATGGTTTTGTCATCCGCCCGTGTTGGTTGGAGTAACCTTCAAATCCGTGAGGATCGACCTGTGATTAGGTAGATTCAATTTAAGAAGAATCTCCTTGACAGGATTTCTAGCTTGCGGTATTGAATATTTCAAACATACGTGTATTAGATTCATAGTACTCAACATGTTCTCATTATCGAAACGTCTAAAAGCAGACAGCACGATAAGAGTGAACCAGTGAGTTACTGTCTCACCGATTGAATAGAAAAATCGATTTGAAAATCAATCGACGTGTCACTTACTAAAGTGGTTTTGTGACACATCGAGAGTGTTAATCATTTCAAAAATTCATCATCAACCGTCAATTCATTTACTAGAATAAGTTTGATTCATTTTAGAATCGCACCATCGTTTCTTTCTAGTTGTCACAAGTTTGATTCATTTGAATCGCACAAGTCACCTACCAAGAGCTTGTTTGATGTTGGCTTAAGCAGATTTTCCATCGTCATTGTGAATACTTTAGTATCACTCTGATGTTCTTTCGAAATCACAAGGATAATGCGTAGGACTCTTAGGTTATTACTTGTTTTCATAATGTGTGAAAAACAAATATATTTGCATAGTGTCGTAGTGAGATTTATGGATAATCTCTTTTGGCTCTAGACTCAATAGTGCACTTTGTTTTAGTGACCGGAGGCTGGAGCAGACTGCCATCATTTCAATACCAACTAACTCAGAGTGAGAAAGTTAATAGAAATGCTTGTAATCTCCGTGAGAAATGAAACAGAAATCTTTAGAGAGATTCTAAGTGGCTAGGGAGGGTTGTGCATTGCATCACTGGGTCCATGATGTCAGTCTTCAATATCAGCAATCATCTTTGTGATTCTTGACAACAGATGTGTTGACTCGGTTTCTACCTAAGTGTAAGGAGGGCTTTTTCTTTTTACCCTTTATCTTAACTTTTCTTTTTAATTCTTTAACCCCTTCAGCGCTTACCGAGACTTCATAACTAGTACCTTGTTGGGTTTGTTCCAGTACTAGCTCCATCTTAGTCGGCACTTTTCCCTTATTCTCACTTTTACTCCTTTTTCATACATAAGGACTACTACACTATCTAGTGGAATATCCCTGGGTAGATCCCTCTAGTTCTAGCTGGATTATAGGAATGAATACCTAAACTTAACCACCTTATAACTCCAATACAGTAAATTAAATGGTCGGTCTTTGGTACTTCCGCATTTCAGCCAACATGTGACTATTTGATCCCCCTTCATATGTGCATCAATTCATTGAAAGAGTTTAGCACATATATGGGATAGCGTACACTAGATATCTTAAAATTCACATCTTTGGCCATATATTTTAATCACATTTTCTCCTCTTATCAAAAATATTAAATCTCTTGATATTTTGGATATAATTGATTCAAATATAACTGCTTTTGGAGAAAAATGTCCAATTATTAACAAGCCGTATTAAAAACATTTTTAATGCTCCCCATCAAATTATGAGGGAATTATATGGTGTTTGAGTATGTTAATTTGAAAAAATTTGAATTTACTAAGAAATTCTTGAAAATTCATACTCAAACACTATATATGCCTGATTTTTAAGTCTACACTACACATTTATATATTCACAAGATTATGTATGAGACAGGACCTGAAAATATTCAAATCGAAAATGATAAAGTCATTCTGTCCATGCCATCAATCTGTAGTCCATCTCGATAATCTCCATTTAGAAGTTGTCTTAGCTTCCCCCCGAACCAGCAATCATTTCTTGAGTAGATTTAAAGCAGATGTGCAAGCCGCATCAAGCAGTCTTGATGTATAAAGCCCAAATATCTAAAGTACACAACTAATTCGAAACCGTAACACCAAAGTCAATTAAGTCTCGGATATCCGTATTTCTCCTAACACAATAGTGATGATATAAATTGAAATACCAAAGTCAATTAAGTCCTGGATGTCACAATTATTCCCTCTAAGTATTCAAAATGATAACACCTAAGTCAACTAAGTCCCAAATGTACTCATTTCTTTCTGCAGAATACTGACTATCTTAAGAAATCATCATACTTATCAAACCTATGTGTATCTCTTTTGTCAACTAATTCTACTCTCTTTAAAAAAATAAGCTTAGTGATTAATCGTTTGAGGAAGCATTTCTTGAATCAGTAACTAATCTTTTCACGTTTAGAATAAATCTTCTTACAACACTTCCCCCTGGTATCTCAAATGATTCATACTTGAAATCACAAGATATCTCTACCTCCATGTAATTGAAATAGTGCACCCGAAAGTAACAAGTTAAACACTAATTTTCTATGCGGTTATGAGATTTGTCTTCCCCGGAATGGCCTAAAATGAAAGAAGGCTATGGACTCTATCATGTGTACTTGTTGTACGTTCTAGTGTATCTACTCCTTCCTAGCAAAATTCATTGTTACGCCACATATTCTTGGAGATCGTGTTCGAAGAAATTAATAAGCGTAATCTATTCCGTGTGGATCAACTTCAATGCTTTTATAAACTATGAAGTATTTCCAGCATTCCCTAAGTCTTTTAATAAATATGAGTTGTTGGCAATATGGATCGTCTCTGTAGTTTAAAGCAAGGATATTCTTAAGTTCAAAGTGAAATAAGTCCCTAAAGTTTGAAACAAATGACATCTAAAGCCTTGTAGTTAATATAAATTAACTCCCCTTTAAATAGTTATCCGTCATTATCAAAAACTTTATCCGTTTATTCTGTGACTTATTGTGATAATACGTTTTAGATTTTTGATGACTCTTTCTCCCCCTAAAATATTGACCCGATTTCTATTTTAAGAGTGTTGTCATTGTTTGAGTGGTCTGGATTGTCTTTGAAAATCTTTTTGTGATTACTGAAAACACTAATTCATTGTGAAGATAACATTTTATCAATAAAAATAAGATTTCTCTTATTTCGACAAATAAATGCACTGATACGTATCCTTATTTGAAAGAAAGCACGGGTTGTGTTGCAAAGTAAACACAAGCCTTTGTATGAATATAAAGTAATTCATACCTAAGAAAAATTAATTTCCAGTTGTGAGGTCAAGTTTTCTTTTTGTCGAAATACTTTCCTTTAAAATTAAGACCGAGTTGCTATCTAAAATAATAGCAAGCCATATGACATGTTTTGAAAACAATTTAAACTTATGCTCGAACTTCATTTACAGCCTCGTATCATTATTGAATGACATTTCTAAGGCCGTAAATGTTATCGATTTTTAAAAGACATGTCATGAACACCATATTTTATATTTTCTGATTTTTTAATTTTGTATTTTCTTTTTTATGGTTTTATATTTTTGTATTTTTTTGAAAAGTTTATATAAAATGAAAACTCTTTTTAGGTTTTTTTGATTTTCTTATATACATATGATACAGAGGATATATGAAGAGTTTACCACCATTACTCTTCCTCTTCGTCTGTCAGCTTTTTCAAAGTTTCAGGAGACATACTTCTCATACCAAGCTTGTTGATGAGAAATTCAAGTCGTTCTCTTGCTAAAGGCATAGTGAAAATGTTTGCCAGTTGATACTCTGTTTTGACAAAATACAACTCAACCACCTCGTTCTCTACTTGCTCCTTGATAAAGTGATGTCTGATGTCAATATGCTTGGATCGGGAGTGTTGGACGTTGTTGCAACATAAAGCAATGTCACTTTTATTATCGCAGTACAAAGGTATCTTGTTGAACCCAAGGCCATAATCAGTTAATTGTGATCTCATCCAAAGTATTTGAGCACAACATTCTGACAAGGCAATGCATTCAGCTTTTGTACTAGATATGGCGGTGCTCTTCTGTTTCTTTGACGACCATCACACCAATCTATCACCTAATAGCTGCATATGTTCAAACGTACTCTTTCTGGGTATTCTTGGTAACCGAATGGTAGCAATCTGCGAAAGCTGTTAGAGCAATGCAAAAATCCTTTGAATACCACAGACCCATATTAATGGTTCCTCTTAGGTATCGAAAGATTCGCTTAACCGCATGTAAGTGCTTTTCGGTAGGCTTTGCCTGATACTTTTTTTTTGTTTGCCGGGCACACATTGCACTAGAAAAATACAGGGTCTGGTATATCTAGGATGTGAGAATACCTGCAGGGTGCCATCATTCCTCGAAACGTGTAGATCAAACGGTCTTTCCTTGTGGATCCTCATCCATTTTAGGATTTCTCCTATTGGAGTATCCACGGGTCACATGTTTCATACCTATTTTTTAAGTGATTCAATAGCTATTTAGATTGTTTAATAAAGGATGTCTCTGGGACTTAAGAATCTGCAGTCCAGAAAGAATGATATTTTGCCCATCATCGACATCTTAAATTTTGAACACATGATTTTAGAAAATGTTTCACAAAGATCAGGTTTAGTGGAGGCAAATATAATATCATCGACATAAATTTGTACCAGTAATATGTCTTTGCCTTCTCTCCTGATGAATAATGTAGGATCAACGGTGCCTTTTGAGAACTTCTAGGTGGAGTAGAATCGATGAGATATAATCATACCAACCACATGGGTGCTTGTTAAACGTAAAGGGATTTCTTTAAGTTGTAATCCCTTGGTTGGGATTCTCTGGAATACAAACCCGTTCGGATTGACTAACATAGACCTCCTCTCGCAGTTTGCCATTCAAAAAAAACACGGTCTTCACATACCATTTGGTTGAATCGTCCATGTTACTATGAGCAACGATGATGCAATAAAGATACGGAATTGACTCGAGTTAAGCACTGGAAGCATAATATTCTTCAAAGTCTATTTTTCAGTTTGACGATATCCCCTCGCTACCAAACGAGCCTTATTTTTCAATACACCTCCCAGTTCATCTAATTTCACCTTGTATATCCACTTCAAGGTAATAATCATAACATGATCCGGATGAGGTACCAGCTCCCAAACTTCAAGACGTTCAAACTCATTGAGTTCTTCTTGCATGGCTTCAATCCAACAGGTTCGTACAAATGCTTCTTATAACTATTGGGATTCAACAGAATGAAAGGAAAGCATCAAAAATAGCTTTAATAGGGCTTCATCTTGTAGTTGATGTCAAGTGGAAACTGCTCTAGAATGATCGCCAATCACATTATCAATCGGGTGATCTTTGGTCCATTTGTTGATGTGTTCAGGTGGTTGATTGATTGAGTGCACATTGTTTGGAATAACAACCTCAGTAGAGGATTCTTCATAACTAGGTTCTGGAATTAGAATTCAACATTAGGGATTTTTATCTATGTGTTGCAACTTCATATTATCATGGGCAAACTTATTTAACAACGAGAGGAAATGACTGAGAGATGGTGTTTCTTGATTTGTTTGTGATGCTTACTTGTAGAAGGGGCATTTGGAATATTTCAATTGTAGTTGAGGTAAGGTGAAAACGGTTTAAAAACAGCAGGTTCTGGAGCTATGAAAAATGCAGGAACTTGAGTTAAACTCATGGTGGAGATTAAGGTACTCATCAAACATAGGTTGAAACAGTATTTCCTAATCGTTCTTTGTTGGTGGGACATACGGAGTTGAAGAAGGAATGTTTTGCACGAGTCATGAACTGATTATTTTTCCTCTTTTTGCAACAGGAGGTTCTCTTGGTCCAGTATTCCTATTGGGATTGTCGGCATTTGCCATGGTAGCAGCTTGTGCTTCCAGGGCTGCAATAAAATCAGCAATCAGTTGCCGGAGGGCATCCAAAGTTATGGCTGGTGTTTCGTATGTTGACGTCCATTTGGGAGGCATTTTATCAACATAAGATAACACGTAGTAAGAATGATATCACAAGTTTTGAAAGGTAACGCTTAAAGAAAATGTGATGCTTAAGATGCTTAAATAGAAATGCTTATTTTTTGATTTTAAGCACTTAGAAGTTATGGTATGATTCATGGAGATGGAGATAATGATACAAATGATGGAGATGATGATGAAAGAGAGAGATAAGTTGGAAACAATAAGGTATGAAATAGGATTGCCTTTATAAATAACTTGCCTTTTTACTGTACATAGTTAAGATTTGACAAGCGTTTTTATTTATACCATACATCCCGTGACTAGGATAAAGCTAAAACTGGTTTAAGAGTTTATTGATTTTGAGCTGATAGATGACATCCTAAAGATCTTCCTGATTCGTTTGGTGACGAGCTTGGATTTTCTCAATGATTTGTTCAAGATCAGAAATTCTATTGTGAGCAAAGGCAATCTTATCCTTTTGCCCTAACCGCTTCTTTTGAAGTCTGATAATCTGAGTGCGGATTCTCTTAAGTTCGGTCTTTAGTTCGTTACCATTAGTACGTTCTTCTTCCATTCTCTCAATGCGGTAAAGATAGAGTTCATCTAAATAATTCAAGATATCTTCAACTTGTTTCACATGATGTTTCAGATACATCTTATCTAAACATTTTCCTATTTCAAATACTTGAGGTAGGGTAGAAGTAGAAACTGAGAAGGATGGTGATACTAAATTACGAGTTTGATTCCGAGATGAATTAAATAACGTAGTTGAGGAAGAAGATGGGGAATGGATTTGCTTTTTAGGTAGTAGTAGTTCTTCAGGAACAAAGAAATATCGAGGATCAAATAGTAATGGTGGTGGTAATATCAGAGATGGAGTCAAAATAGCTGGTAAAGCAATAAGATCTGGTGATAAAATAGGTGATTCCTTAGCATAAAATGCTTGTACGTCCTTCAAACAAGTATTATTGTAGAAAGATGAGAATACCGGTGGAATCATATTATCGTTAGAGTTTTCCGAAGAGTTAAAAGAACTGCTTCCTGATGAAGCTGGGAAATAATCCGATGAGACCGAAGTATAGTTAAGAATATTCATAGAGGAAAAAGCATCCTCAATATCGGAAGTAGAGTGGTTGGGAGAAGACATCGTTCTATTAACAACCTAGTTGTAAATAACATAAGTTATTTATGTAATAGTATAATAGATATGTATATTTACATACTTGTTCCAGAATGTAGTGGCACGGAGGACTTTGATGGCTAAAAAAGAAATGTGGTTATAGTTAAGGTTTTGACCTTGTTCTCTATAACCATGGCGCTGATACCAATCTGTAACACCCCCATTTTTACAATATAGCAGCGGAAGCTAATCTGGGGTATTACTTCATGGATACAACAATCATAATCATAGAAAACAACTTTAAAAGAGACGTTGTTGGAAAAATTTAGTTATCATTCATTATAATCAGAGTTTTTACAAAATGCAGGTCCCAAAATCTAAAACATCATGTTTGAATGATAACAGTTCAGCCACCTTCGAGTCCATGCCACTCCGTACCGCAACTTGCTCAATTACCTGAGATAAAATGACAAAGGGTCAATACAAAAGGTTGAGGTGAATTTATAGGTTTTGATAAGCAGTTTGAAAACAGTTTATAATGGAAATATTGGCCTTTACTGGGTAATTATCATGGAGATCTTGTATTTATTATAGAGATACATTATTATCATGGAAAACAGTTGAATATTATATGGTTGAATGCAAGTCATTATAATGGTAATAATTGTAACGAATATAATTTTTATGGAAAATCAGGGTAACATTATTATTGCAGCTAAGCTCATACCATCAGTACATTAACAGGGAAATCACCGTAGTGATATTGGTTAGGGACAGATGTCCCCGTGGAAAAGATAACTTGCCAAGGTTACCTATTAGGACAAATATAGTGCGTTTGGCTACCCCAAGCATGGGTATACCAACGGGAGCCGTCACCCCCAATAGATCTATTCACAATATTCGCGTTCACTCGCAATGCAAGTAATTAATGATTCATGATATGGAAATAATGGCACTGGAGCTATGTAGGCAATAATTATCCTAGATAGCATCATTTAGAAACACTTGCATTCATGGTTTTATATCAGGTATCATAGGTTTATAAAGTATTCAAAATTGAAATATGAGGTTATGGAATTCATTAAGTCTTTGAAAAAGTAATCACATTGTTATAAGATAAACGAGTTAAGTAAAGGAGTTTTATAACAAGCATGTATCCCCCTCGCGGGTTTATAAAAACATGTAAATAAGTAAGGCGAGGTTATGAAATATTCACTGGTGGTATGTAGTTGTAATAGTATTCTGAAATGAAAAGATGACGACCTGTATCAACAATCTTAACCTGGGAGGTTGTTATAGTAAAATGATAGTATACTAGCCAATCTCACAACACTGAGTAAAATATTTTATCTTTTGTGTACACGTGGAGTCTTAGGATGTCGGTTTTGTTATTAAAATTATCATAACACCGTTCGGGCCATCACAATTCAGAAGTCATTCAGTAAACGTTCGAGGAGCTAGGGCACTTTAAATCGTAGACCCAACAACTCAGTCAGAACGTAATACCAAGATGAAACTCCTTAATATGAAGCTCCCTAGTATTGTGGTATGATACGAATCCGGGACATGATTTTTGAAAGCACATTGATGATGAATGATATAATAGTTATAACATAAGCAGTTTTAAGCATTTTATTTAATATCTGGAAATGTTAAGCACGTCAAGCATTATTTAAAGTTATATCTGGTAATGTTTTGAATGTGTTTTTATACTTTTTCAAAATGTTACATTTTAGACCCTTGAGTTTGAAAAGTGGCAGAATATACCCTTGGAGTTTGCACTTTTACGACTTTGGTCCCTCAAGTTTAAAAGATATACCAAGTAAACCTTGTACTTTAAAAAGTGACATAATAGACCCTTGTAGTTATAACTTTGATAAAATGACACTTTTAGTCCTTTTAGTTATAAGTTTCTGAAAGTTACGATATATACCCCTTGCATGGATAATTTTTACAAAACATGTCCAAATTGCCATGCAAGCTTATTTTAACATTTCAATAGACATTTATAAGTTATAATAAACTAAAATATGAAGATTTAACACAACGCAAGTTTAAATTAACGATTCGTTAAGCTAGGAAGTAAAACGGGTCAAATTAGGGTTTTAAAATGAAAACGCGCGGGTTTTAAGATTAAATTCTTTCATGACTTATCAAAGCACTTATTTTAACATTATATAAGCTTATTAGGATAGATTATAACAATAGTTTACAAGTTTAGCTCATAGTTTAAGTAAAAACATGAAATTAGGGTTTCGGGTGTACGGTTTTGGATCAAAAAGGTATAACACATAGGTTTTTGAGTTCAAAGCTTTATATTATGATTTTAGCAAGATCATATGAACATTATGACGTTATAAAAATAGATCATAAGTTTAGAGAACCTGGTCTTGAGCTTATAGCTTAGAAATGGGTCGAAATCGGGACTTTTAGCTTCGTACGCCTAGAATAACGACTCCCGGGCTTCGTTTCTTGGTTTCTTTTGCTTCCTTTATGAACTTGAGCCTTCTTAGGATCTCTTAGGATCTATTAGAGCAACGGATTGCTTCTATGTAATGGTTATAGAGGAGGAAGTGGGGGATGAAAAAAAATGAAGTATTATGGTTCCTATTTATAGGTAAAGGACCCTTATAGGCCAAGTTATTCTTATGATCTGATATGGGACAACATGTGGGAAGTATAGAGGGTGGTGATGAGGGTCTAGAGGATGTGTTGTTTAAGCTAGAAAGTATCCATGATGTGTTGGCTTGTTCCTTTGATGCCGTGGCTAAGAAAGGAAGAAACAAGAGACCATGTGCCAATTTTTATATCAAAAATGGACTAGATATTTGTGTGAGGTGCTTGTAAGCAGCTTAGGGATGAAGGATCTTAGTCATTGAGGTGCTTGTTTGCAATATAGAACTTTAAAATGGGTTAAAATGTGAAAAGGGGTATACGGGTCCAATTAGGGCTCATAAGAGTTCGGATTGAGTTTTCTAGCTTGTAATTCGTGTACATTTGATTAAGAATGATAGGTTACTGATCCTAAGACTTATATTAAGGATTATAATCAAAATTTGATAGGTGGTTTGGGTTAAAATGGGTAGAAAATGAGTAAACGGGTCAAAAGTTCCAATTAGGGCACAATTAGGGTTTTCTAGATTTATTTCTTGTACATTGTTGTTAATATGGTGAAATAATGATGGAATGTGATTGATAATGTTGTAATTTATGTTATTATAACTTATTTGAGAGTTGGTTTGGGTTTACAATGGATAAAAATCAAGAAACGGGTCATGGTTTAGAAACTAGCTCGGTTTTAGGGTTTAGGGTTTTGAATTAGGGTTTTGAGTGTAAAAAGATGTATGAAAGTTTATGAATAGAATAATTAGGGTTTACACATTGTATATTGAGTGTAGTAGCTTGTACACAAGTGGTGGTGAAGAGATTAGAATGAAAACGGAGGTAAAACGGCTATTTTGGAGATCATACTTAATGACTTGTATATTGAGCTTTTAAGGACTTGTACTTTGATTTGAAGAGATTTTATATTTCAAATGAGATGTTATATTACTTGTACATATGCTTTAGTAGCTTGTGCATTCACTTTAGATGTTAACCCTTCATGGAATTAGGGTTTAAAGGCATACGATAACGGTTTAAAGCCCGTTTTGATATAACGTTGCGAATGGTACATTATAGGAATAATGTACTTTGTAAAAATGATATTATGATATTGAATTGATATATTATGATGATTGCTTGACATATATGAAGATAGGATTGCCATATGTAGGTTGCCTAAACCCGTTAACTTTAGTTATGCAAGAAATGTTGTACATCGAGATATTGGCAAAGTAAGTAATGTAATAAAGCAAAAAATTTCCCTGAAAAAGGTGAGTTCATATATAATTGATAGATTGTACATCATTTAACTTAATAGATGGATATTTACATTTATGAAAATTACGGGTTGTTATAACATTCCATCATCATTTCATCATATTAACAACAATGTACAAGAATTAAATCCAAGAAACCCTAAACGAACCCTAATTTCAAACTATAACCCGTTTACTCATTTTTACCCATTTTAAACACAAACCACCAATCAAAACTTGTTGTAAACCCTTAATATAAGTCTTGTGATCCTTAATCTATCATTACTAATCAAATGCACACGAAAAATAACTAAGAAAACCCTAGTTCGAGCCTTGTGAACCCGCGTACACCTTTTTGCTAGTTTTGACCCATTTTTCATGCAACCAAGCTACCACACACCTTGGTGACTCACCTACTTGCTTCCATAGCAGCTTACCAAGCTACTTAACCCATCACTTGGCTAGAAAATCAGCCACATCTTCTCTTTTGACTCCAAGTATGCCGCGACACCACAAGACCCCAAACAACACTTCAAGCTAGTTTCTAGCCTTGGAAAATCTTGTCTTTTGACTCCATATCACCCTTGTAGACTCCCTAACTCAGCTACTACAGAAATATGACACCTCATTGCTTAAACTTGGCCACCAAGTTCCAAAATGGGTATAAATAGGGGCGAACACCCCTCATTCTTACTCATCCCCCACATCTTCTTCTATAACCCACAATAGCAGCAAATCTCTGCTCAAGAAGTTCTTAAGAGGTCCCAAGAACAATAATCAAGAGAAAGATTGAAGCCTTGAAGCCCCGGAGTCGTTATTCTAGGCGTACGAAGCTAAAAGTCCCGATTTCGACCCATTTCCAAGCTATAAGCTCAAAACCAGGTTCCATAAGCTCACATTCTGTTTTCATACCCTTATAATGTTCATATGATCATGCTTAAATCACTATATAAAGCTTTGAACTCAAAAACATATGTGTTTACCATTTTTGATCCAAAACCGTACACCCGAAACCCTAATTTTGTGTTTTTCATTAATCTAAAAGTTATAATGGCTAAATGTTGTTATAATCTATCCTAACATGCTTAATTAATGTTAATATAACAACTTTATTGATTTTTGAAAGAATTTGGATTAAAAACCTAAGCGTTTTCGTTTAAAAACCCTAATTTGACCCGTTTCGATTTCTGGCTTAACGAATTGTTATTTTAAACTTTCGTCACGTTAAAACATCTTATTTTAGCTTATATTAATAAGCTATAACCTGCAATTATCTTTTGGAATGTTAAAATAAGCTTGCATGTAAATTTGGACTTGTTTTATAAACATTATCCATGCAAGGGGTATATATCGTAACTTTCTGAAACTTATAAGTACAAGGACTATTTTTGCCATATTTCTAAAGTTATAACTATAGGGGTCTATTATGTCACTTTCCAAAGTACAAGGTTTACTTTGTACATCTTTTAAACTAGAAGGACCAAACTCGTAAAAGTGCAAACTCCAAGGGTATATTTTGCCATTTTTCATTCTCAAGGGTCTAAAATGTAACATTTTGAAAAAGTATAAAAATGTATTCAAAACCTTACAAAACATAACTTTAATTAACGCTTGACGTGCTTATCATTTCCAGTTATCAAGCAAAACGCTTAAAACCGATTATGTTATAACTATTATATAATTCATCATCGATGTGCTTTATAAAAATCCTGTCACGAAGCTATATCGTATCACAATACTAGGGAGCTTCATATTAAGAGGTTTCATCTTGGTATTACGTTCTGACTGAGTTGTTGGGAGCTTCATATAATGGCCTGAACGGTGATACAATAATTCCAAACTTTCCAATCAAACTCATAACAATATTAAACTCTTAGAACCAAAGTTCTAGAGTACAATCTTCCTAAGACTTGACATATTTACTCAGGTTGCGTGACGTGGCTGTTTACTATCATTTTGCTATATCAACCTTCCCTGTT
>BQNB010166393.1:0-14117 GCA_026074375.1 Tanacetum coccineum | reverse complement strand
TCAATTGTAGGTTACTCTCACATATAAGTAAATAACCCCATTGACGGCAATGGAAGCTCAGAAAAGTTAGATAGTGAGCTTGTTGTTGTCCCTAGCAAATGGAAAAATAAAGTGAAACGTATAAGTGCACAGAGGAGATTATATGTCGGCAATAAAGGTATGTTGCTGAGGTTTTATATGGACATGTGTGATCTTGCTTTAGTATGAGATTCTGTATTACTGTATTTGTAGTTGTTTCTTGTCTCTTGATCAACAATTTTACTTTCCACAGAGCTTGAAGCAGATCTGTTGATGGAAAATTATTCTCCAGTCATAAGCAAGTATTGGCGTCAAAGATATTTACTTTTCTCCAAGTATGATGATGGTATAAAAATAGACGAAGAAGGTTGGTTTTCGGCCACTCCTGAGTGCATAACAAAGCATCACGCTTTTCGTTGTGGCAATGGCATCGTTGTTGACTGTTTTAGTGGTGTTGGTGGGAATGCCATTAGGTTTGCACCAAAGTAAGCATATTTTAATAGTATAACTCAATTGCTTTCCTCCTCCACATATTCAACCTCATTGTTCTTGTCAACTTCATCATCAATATTGATGATGACATGATCTTCTTTGGTTTTGTAGTAGCAATCGATGATAGTGACTTCGAAGCCTTTTTGGTTATAGTATGATTTGCCACATATTGTGCCTTAGTAATTGGTTTCTTAAGTCGATAGTTTGGATTTATAATGTCACGCCAATTTCTTCTTTTTTGCCTTGTGGAATAATCGGTTCACGATGATCAACAGCAGATGTCAACCTGTGTATTATTTAGAAATCATCGATTTTGAACTCAACTTGTTTTAATTTTTTACCTGTTACATAAGAGTTTTAGATTAAATACCAGGTTAGTAAAATTTATATTATTTCATGGGTGTTTGGATTAACTATGCTTATGGTGTGGGCTTAACTGAATTTTAGAGAGCTCAGCTTATGAGGTTGAGCTTACCAACGCAATAAGCTCAAGTTGATAAGCCATTAAAAAGTAGGCTTATGAGCTTTTCCTGTTTCAAATGAGCCCATAAGTTTGCAGAATAAGCTAACTGCTAATTTTACCCCTAAATAAGCACATTAGGAGTAGCAATTTTATTTTCATATTTAAACACTACAAAATTGCTCATAATTATGCAGAAAAAAGTTAATTGAGCGTCTGTACAAAAATAAACTATTACTGAGTCGTATTCATATCAGGTGCTTTAGTAGTTGGAAGTTTGAGTTTGTGTAATTTTTTTATGCTTTTTTGAGACAATGCGTTGTACAAGTCTTCCAATTTTTTTTGGAACGGAGGGAGTATTTCTTTTCTGTGTAATGACTTTTTTTTGTTTACTACAGTGATGAGGAAAGTGTGTATTATGCACTAGATCTTGGACGAAGAAAGTTTTGGGTGTTGCGGGTGCAATTAGCATGGAAGTTGGGCATAATGGTAATCTTATTGTGAGGGACAAAAGTCTAATTAAGTTTGATTTTCCTACTGACACATTACTAGAAGGAATGAAGATGGGAAAGGATCTAGCGATTGGTTTAAAGAGGTACCTCACACCCTGGAAGAGTCAAGATAATCCTTTTATAGGTATGTATACTTCTTAGATAGACACAAATGGATATCCACAAATATTGTAATGGTCTCGGGTTTAGTGGCTTTTTGATTGACTAACCAAATCCAATATTATCAGCTGAGTTTGTAGTTAATCAGAAGGAAGAAGAACATTAAAAATATTAATCTAAACTGTTATTATAAATCTGAACTTAAGAGTTTGGTTTTCTCTAGGATAGTCCTGACATGGGACGGAAAGACACTAACTATGCACTGGATTGAGCGAATTCAAGAGCGAGCTGTGTATGCGGATGTTGTGGTAGATAGTTGTGGTCGGTTTGGTGTAAACGTAAAAAGCCTTTGAAATGTGAGAATAAGGATGGGTTTCAGAAAATTTTCGGAGTTAAAGTACCAGATACATGAAGGTCATGGTATAATTACAGTATGACTCTTGGAGAATGTGAGATGACATGCAGAAAAGATTGTTCAGAAATGGTGGAAGTGGTTGTTTGCTATGGTTCGATGAGCTCATGGATATGAGAGAGTGTGATTCAAGTCAACATATCTACATACCAATGGCTGCTTCTGAGTTAGAAGGTACACATGTTTCCATACGAGCATCTAGAATCGCACAACGTTATATAAACATCATATCAATACTTGTATTGTACTATCCCTGTGTTCTAAGTTTGTGAAATGAAACTTACCAACTATTGTCATTTCTTGATGTAAGGTCGCACGTTCTTCTCGTTTGACTTCAACATAAGCAAACGGGTATTCATCATAGTCCTTTCAATGTCTTCCGTTGTGCTACTTTTATCTAGACTAGCGTATGCCTGTAGAAAAACGACTTACATGAAAGGCCTAGATAACAAATATGGGTCAATTCTGCTTTACAATATTCATTAAATAACATTCATCTTTTCTATATATTATCAAATTTAAAAAACAAATCTTTATTAAAAACAATAATCATAAGTGATACCCGCCCGACGGGCGGGTTTTGCAACTAGTATATATATATACTAGTTACGTAACCCGCCTAACGGGCGGGTTTGTTTCATAAATCTTTTTTTAAGACAATATTTGTCGTTTAGTTGTAATGGATTTTGTGTTTGTGTTAACATAAAATCTTAATTCCTCTTTTTTGTTTCATTATATATATTATGACATATAGTCGTCCGTGAACACCGTATTTATTAAAAGGAAACCAAACTTTGATGTGTATGCCCAACGGACGGGTTCGGTTCATGCATTTTTTAAGACAATTTTTTGTTTGTGTTAACATAAAATCTTCATTCCTCTTTTTCGTTTTATTATTAATAGTGTTACATATTGCTTCAGTGTTACAATTGCTGCCCTGTTATAGAAAAACACGTCTTTGTTAATAGCAAACCAATCTTTGATAGTGTTTGCTCAACGGACGATTTACGCTTGTAGGATCTCACAAGTCACCTACCAAGAGCTTGTTTGATGTTGGCTCAAGCACGTCTTCCATCTTCACTGTGAATACTTAAGTATCACTCGGATGTTCTGGCAAAATCACAAGGATAATGCGTAGGACTCTTGATATATTTCTTGTTTTTCACATTGTGTGAATTAGCAAGCATATTTTGGATAAGTGTCCTAATGAGATTTATGGATGATCTCTTTTAAGGCTCTAGACTCGATAGTGCACTTTGGTTTTAGTAATCGGAGGCTGGAGCGGACTGCCACCTTTTCAATACCAACTAACTCGGAGTGAGAAAGTCGATAGAAATGCGTGTAATCTCCGTGAGAAATGAAACAAGAGTCTGTTGAGAGACCTTGAGTGGCTAGGGAGGGTTGTGCATTGCGTCACTGGGTCCATGACGACTGTCTTCAATACCAGACAACAGCTTAGTGTTTCTGACAGTTTATGTATTGACCCGGTTTCTGCCTAAGTGTAAGGAGGGCTTCTTTCTTTTCACCCTTTATCTTAACTTTTCTTTTTAATTCTTCAACCCCTTCAGTGCTTACCGAGACTTCATGACTAGTACCTTGTTGGGTTTGTTCCAGTACTAGCTCCATTTCAGTCGGCACTATTCCCTTATTCTCACTTTTACTCCTTTTTTTATATCATACCTATGGACTTCTACACTAACTAGTGGAATGTCCCTGGGTAGATCCCTCCGGTTCTGGCTGGATCGTGGGAACGAATACCTAATCCTAACCACCTTATAACTCCAAGTAATTACAAACATGGTCGGTCTTTTGGTATTATTCTCAGCCTTAAACCATTTGAAATTGCTCCCCCTCAACATGTGCATCGATATTCAAAAATGTTTAGCACATGAAGGGTGAAACTTGCACTTGAGTCCTTAAAATCACATCTTTAGCCATATATTTTAATCACATTTTCTCCCCTTATCAAAAATGTCAAATCTCTTGATATTTTGGATATCAATTGATTCAAATATTAATGGTTTCAGGGAAAAAATGTCCAATTATTAACAAGCCGTATTAGGAACATTATTAAATGCTCCCCCTCAATTTATGAGGGTTATATATATATATATATATATATATATATATATATATATATATATATATACTAGCTATGTAACCCGCCCGACGGGCGGGTTCGTTTCGGGCATTTGGTTTGGTAAGAAGTGTGTTTTTCTTTGGCTTAATTATTCCGAGTATGGAGTCCAATCGGTTATGCTTTATTTTATCTGTTCAATTACCCAAATTTGCAAGCAGATCATCATTGTTAAGAATAACAAAATTTTAGTCATTTTAGTTTAGTCTGTAATCACGAGTTTAGGGATTGAGCGAAACGTCTAAAGTATGGTAATAACTCTCATCAGTTTACTTTTTTTACAGACTTTAGTATATAAATGAGTCGGAGGAGCAAACATTACGGTTGACCCAAGACCATGTCCAAAATATCAACCTATAGACCATGGTCACCATGCCTACTAATTGGGATGACGGCCCAATGGATCCATTAAGATAGAAAAAGTAATTATTGCGACTGCAATTCACAATAGTAGGATAATCAGTTTTCAACCCCAAAAGACCTACCTGGTGTAGGCGGCGAATGATCAACAGTTCTTCCTCATCTGTTGCTGACACATCACATTTATCTGTAGAAAACCCAAATGAAAAACATTACTATTTTGAAAGAAGTAATAACAATAAAACGAATATAACAATGACTTCTTTGATATAAGATGAGAAAAACTTGTTGTGCAAGATTAGTATTCAAATTATTTTTGATGTAACTAAACAATAGTTCAAAGATCAAATTTTTTATTGCTGAAGTAAATAGTTAAAAATACGTAATGAAATTTTCATTGCTGGAAACTCGGCAGATTAAAAACTCAGAATAAATTATTTGGCAACTCAAAATGTCACCTGTGTAAGTCCTGCTTATATCATACAATAAATTTTAGTAGAGCATATTAACAAAATTATATCTAATTACGACTGATTTATACATAGCTTTCAAATTACGTATATTTCATTGAGGGAAAACCAAGCAAAAGTGTTGGAAAGGACTCTTGGCTCGTAAAGGTAAGCTAACTTAGTTATGTCATCGACCCAATCAGGGTGTGCTTCTATGTCTTTCGGGTATATTTTTGAAATATCTACAATTATATAAAAGATAGAAGTTAAAAAAATGGACGGGTCAAAACTGGTCGTTTGCGTTGTACAATTTTGTATAAAATTTACCTGTTTGATCTAAAACAAAAAGTACCATTATGCTCAAACTTTACATGACACCTTCCCTAGTCACCTATCCTGGCCCCCAATAAAAAAAGAACAAAATAGATAAATGCAGAAGCAGTTTCGTAACCTGGTAGTGAAGGGAGTGGTAGTGGCAGTTGCAATTGCGATGCCGCTATATGCTGGAAGAGACGACACGATGGGCTTTCAAATAGCATTTTTGGCGATCTTGCATTCCAAGACAATGGCGGTAGTAGTATTGTCAAACAGAGCACCTTGAGCACTGGCATAAGCCCGTGCATCAATGTAGTATCTGGTTGGTTAACCTTGATGAGTACACGAGTGGTTTTGACTCGGTTTAATCATAAGAACTTTGGTTGTGAAGGATTCTATGTATGAAGCATCATCTCCTACCACAGTGACTTAATGGTTGGTGATGATGACAAAGATCTGCTGATGTAAGGATGAATTGATCACTTGAAGGCGGCTTGTCTCTCTTGATTCAACTGGCATGATGACCTTGTATTTACATTGAAAAAAGTAGCAGATTAATTTCTTGATCAAGTTACTAGATTATTTATATTTCTAATTAAAAAGAAGTATTACCTTTTCTGGAGGAGTTTTATAGACCAACATGTTGACTATTAAGGATATATGCATTAGAAACATTTAGAGTTGCTCATGTTCTTGTGGCGTCTCTAATACTCTTTACCGAATTTTCATCCCACCATTCACCAGATCTTTATCATTATATAACATCGAATATCTTAAGGTATAAATTTAGCAACATGTACATTTTCATGAATAAACTGTATACCAATAGCCATGACTGTTTCACGCTTTGACTTAGGAAATGGGTAGGAATATCCGTAATCATATGTTAATGTTTGACCGTTAATAGGACCTGCCTAACCCACCCATTCTGCCCCCTCTAAAAGACCCCCAGTTTAGTGCTATAATTATGAAGGGCCACTTATTGTTACATTTTGAGGTTTTAGTGTGTTTGGCTGTTGTGACATGATTGAATCTTATAAAAATAACTCTATTAAGCATTAGCAAGATTACCTTGTTAAAACTATACGAGTTTGATATGCATTACGCTAATAACTCTCTGATGCACCCTTTTAGAGTAAAACCTATCAGTTGATGGTACACCTCATCTTTTGCAGGCATGTTGGGCTGATGCGGCCTTGTTTTCATCAGCTAGTGTGTGGATTAGCATTGCATTTTATCGAGCTGCATGCTTTTTTATCTCCATGAGTATTTCTATGTCATCAATCTGTTATGAAAAGACATGGAACTTGGTTAATGTATCAGGATCAGGAAATTAGTTCTAACAAATCGGATTGTAGTAGATAAGGGTTAGATGTGCTTGTACTTGTAACCACCTCTTTTCCTGCATTCACCATAATACCCTGAAAAGCAGTATTAGTCTAATTTAAAATTACTCATGAAACGTGTCATTGCCATGTAGGAGCGTGTTTACAAAAATCTACCTTTACACGCGGATTAAAAAGAAACCAAGGGGATATCCTTGTCACCATATGCCATTAATACCCTTTAATTGTGCGGTTCCCAGTTGCTTTTTAAGCTAACAAATCTCTAGTCCCCACCCTGTTGCTTCATCAAGATAATAAGGGACCTGGAAATCATTATTGAGCAATAATTTAACATTCCAATAGAGTAACAAAGAACTGAAGAATGTGTAATAGTGGACCCATACCCGCCTATTTCACCAAACTCTGATATGTCAGATTCCATGAACCAAGTCGTTCTGCAAACGCAAACACATTATGTTCATACTTATATGTAAGAAAGGAAAACACTATTGGTCACTTGTTGCTTCTCATCAATAGAAAGTTCCATCGGTGTCTATGACATTAAAGAAACAATATCATAATAGAAAATATGATAAGTGCACATGGTTTTGTATGAACTTGGTGTACCTTCAGACTCATAATATTAAAAAGGGTCTCATTGTCATGAGCAGCCTTAACCTAGAATAAGAGACAAAGAAAACGTATAAATACGCTAAAAACTAATCGTCAAACTGGAGTTGAAATGTATGATTTAGCTCATGACCATCGCAGTTTGTTAGCACAACTCGTTCATGTTTGCAGCCATTCCAACCTTGAAATAAAAATTGTCAATACTTGAATATGAGGCGTTTTATGATATTAGGGTTTATGATGTAAACATGATTGGACACGGATTTGACACCACACAAACCTACAAATAGAACATAATCACGTCATGCAAGCTTACACACAATGATTAAATAAAAAAGATAATGAGCAGACTAATGGCAAAGAAAAAAGAACAAACGTCGGTCTTATGAGGCCGCCAACAAAGACGATTAAACCATATTTTCTGTAACATGTAGATATGCTAAGGTTGCTGTCTCGAACCACCTATTACGTACGTGTAGGACTGTTTTATCCAGGTGTGTCTGGTAAAGCCAACATAGCTGCCTCCATTGATCCAAAGTTGCTGCTCGGGCAGCTTTAATACCCTCCATGAAATTATAGCCTCATAACCGTAAATTAATATATCAAGCAAAATCTTTTCAACTGATAAATGATCATTTTTATAGATGTTTTTAAAGGCTCAAGATACACTACTGAAAGAAAAACACGGACTCCATGCTCAAACATCAAATATTTTAAGATCAGCTGTAAACTTGAAATTAACATACGTCATGCATAACAACACAAGCTAAAAAAACCAAGACATGACCACATTATAAGTATAATCTACATACATCATTATAATAAGTTATTTACATACTAAGTAGACCTACTTGCTTAATACTCGTTTACATACAAATTGCTTTTATTTGTACTCAACACATAATGTAGTTTATGACTACCAACATGCTTGGGTACTAATAATATATTTAATAAAAAGGTGTTCTGGATTGAGCTTTGGAGGAGATTAACTAAACAATTGATAATAAAAAAATATTGAACATAAGCAGAAAATTATGGAGAATTAATTACCTTTAGTCGACAGGTTTATTTGAACAACGTTGTACGAATGGTCCTGCTTTTTTCATCACCGACGACTACACTGGAGGCTGTGAGGACTCTGGTCTGATGTGGGTCCCTGGATTTCTTGCCATTAATGTCACTTGAAGATAACCTTCTTGCTCTACCCGCTCTTTTCGATCTTTCATCAGAAAGCATATATGCAGGTCTGAACTTTTGTTTGCCAACTGCAGTAGAATCATTGACGCATAGTAATGCATTCGGAACTGTGTCATTAATGCTTCCAATTGACGTTTAACTATGAGCCAAAGGAAAAGAATTAATGATGGAACAACTCATCGATGCATTTTTTTAATTTGGATGATCAATTTACATCAAAAGATATCTGGAGACTGTTGAGGAGCACACGAAGCATTAATTTTCAGATACCTGAGAGAGAAAGAGTAAATTACAGAAATATTCTATGGTTTCATAAAAATACAGAAACCATCACTTGTGCTCTTCCCTATAGGAAACACATAGATTTCATTACAAAAACCTTTGATGGAAATCATTTTATTTCAAGCATTATAATAAAAATTTTATAAACTAATGCAACAATCTTACATCAACTCGGTTACTGAAGATTCTAGCTGGTGTGATGGATTTGTTCGGATCAAAAGCATCTCAATAAACATACATTGTTGTCACGGAAGTCATCAGGCCATTTGTATTTGGCATCACTAATAGAAAAACAAGAATCATTAAGATCCATTCAAATAGTTTAATAATGCATGGTTGCTCTCTCCCGCAACCTGTGAACAATGAAGAACTAAAAGAATGAAAACAAAAATAAAAAAATATAGAACTTGACGAATGATATAAGATAAATATACACTAAAAAGCTGAATAGAGGTCCATACCATGAAAAGACTTCCATAAAAGTCGGAAATAGTGATTGAATATAATTAGCAGTCGTATCTTTGAGAACCGAATGAATGATATTAGGGTTTTATAAAAGATATAATGAATTCTGGATATACTTTAAAAAACTATAATTAAGGAATGGATGTGTATAAGGGCTTTCTAATGTTTTCGGTTGATATCTAAAAGGGAATGCAATTGTCAATCACAAATTGTTGGTTGCTCCAATGGTTGAGCACTTTGTTTTTGGATGCACAGACCTAGGTTCAAATCCTGCAACATATAAATTTTTTATGTAATTTCCAAAAATTATACATACCTTAGGTGTGGCATGTCATAGTTTATGAGTGTTATGTCATCGTTGAGGTGGCGTTGAGTCACTATTTCATATTAATCCAGTCATAGTTAGCCTCATATATATAATTTTATATATATATATATATATATATATATATATATAGTGCTGAGTACGTTAATTTGAAATTTTTTGAATTTATTGAAAATTCTAGAAAATTCATACTCAAACACTATTTATATTGCCTACTATTATAAGTCTATACTACATATTCACAATATTCTCAAGATAAGATTTTGAGATTGGACCCGATGATTAAACGGTACACGTCATAAGTTTGTAGTCCATCTCGAGTTCCCATGCACCAACCAATCACTTTAGAATTTCTGATGATTTCCCTTTCTCGCAGCTGCTTATTGATCAACTCAATCATAAGACCCGATCTCTTTCGGTCAACAGTCAATTATAAGTCTATACTACATATTCATAATATTCTCAAGATAAGATTTTGAGATTGGACCCGATGATTAAACGGTACACGTCATAAGTTTGTAGTCCATCTCGAGTTCCCATGCACCAACCAATCACTCCAGAATTTCTAATGATTTCCCTTTCTCGCAGCTGCTTATTGATCAACTCAATCATAAGACCCGATCTCTTTCGGTCAACAGTCATCCACTTTCTCTTTGGCATCTCCGTGTTGTAATCCAGACGAAAGTCGAGTACTCTGCGATGAATCTCATAGCGAACAGACTTGAGTGTGCCATCTGATAACTTGTACAGCTCATCAGCTCTCAAAACTCTTTTCTGTTTGTTCAGGTCTTCATAGAAAATTTTTGGTGGATCGTATGATGGAGTGTAGGGTTCTTTGGATTTAATTTTTGGAAAGGTCTTTTGAGGTTTGGTGATGTTAAGTTTCTTCTGGTAACTCTCTACACCAAGCTGTAAATCTTCGACATGTCTCTTGAGGATTAGGCTTCTTGTAAACATACGAAGGGCCATAATAAAGTCAACAATATCACTCCCGTCGAGGTGGAATAGCTTGTATTGAACAACAAGAAGAAGTATATCTTCAATATCTTTCAGGTGTAGATCAACGAAGTCACCTTCTTTAAACTTATGAAGCTGTTGATTAGATCTTTTTACCACAATCTCTTCTAAGTGACCATATCCAAGCAATTTCTTGACACTAACACTCTTTACACCAAGAATCACCTTAGTAGAGTAAACATTTTGCTTGTAAAATTTACTTACCTTTTCACCTTAGTGCTTGATTCCCTTTTCAGCATCTTTGTCATACGCATGTTTAATGGTACTCCAAAGTGTAGGGACCATGTCTTCAATTCCTTTGATCTCATACCGAGCCTCCTTTGTCTTCGTAATAGATGTAGTGTATGTAATCTTTAGATCAGAAGTCTTCAGATACTCTAGATCATTGTTGAAGAAGTAGTCAGCAGCAACGATTCGATGACCTCGAGGACCTTGTAGAGGAAGAGGCTTGGATAGATAAAACGGGTAACAATCTCCTTCTGGATTATTCCAATTAAGTTTGTCTGTTAACGCATTGAAGCACTCTTAGAAGTTGTGTAACACCCCCAAAAATGTGTCGCAGCGGAAATATGTCAGGGGGCATTACTTCATAATACAATAGCACAAGATACAAGAGAACGACCTCTAAATGTGTCGTTTGTAAAACAATCTCGTTGATTTTCTGAAATCAAAATAATAGTTGTCCCATAATTGCATCACCATGAAAAACTTGAATGTAAAGACTCCAATGCACATCAAATAATCCAAGCATCTAATTCACCTGAGAAAAACATGCTTAAAAGTGTCAACATTAAAGTTGGTGAGTTCATAGATTAGTTTAAATATGAATGTAAGTTTCAACAAATATATTTATCCACTGTGTCATCACAGTACCATGTAAAATATTTATAAAATATGCACGACCCATTTTATGTTACCAAAAGTACCAATCTTATCCCAAAGATTTTTATAAATAATGCATGACAAATTTAATGTCACCAAAATGTTCCAAGTATGTATGTGTCGGGGGGCCCTGTAGTCCCCAACATGATCCGACATGTTATAACGTTCGTTTACCTGGTGATAGCTAATCACCCGAACGGGGATTGTCAATCCCGAATAGATCTATTTCATAACATACGCGCAGACAACATGCTATAACGTTCGTTTGCCAAGTGATAGCTAATCACTCGAACGGGGATTATCAATCCCAAATAGATCTATTTCATAACATTCGCGCTCACCCTCCAAGTGATTTACAGTTCATGACGCTGTGACGTAGACTTGTTGTATGTACCCGATTCGGGCAGTGATACAAATAATGTGTTCCCATCATGGGTGTTCCATCTGCAACACCCGGGCATGTAATGCTTGTTGGCCCCGCAGGCGCCAAACAAATCGTGTAATCCGAAAATCATTTCAAATAAAGTATGCATTTGTGACCCAAAAAAAAAAAAAAAAAAAAAATAAAAAAAAAAAAAAAAAAATAAAAAAAAAAAAAAAAAAAAAAAAAATAAATAAAAGTCAAATAATGTACCCATAGCGAGCTATGTAAATAATTATGTAAACCCGATTTGGAAATTCAATCATGTTAAATGTGTGTAATGATTGCAAAAACCAAGTTGTAAACCAAGTATTGTAAGAATAGTAAGGAGAAAGATATTGACACGAATATGTGTAAACAAGTTGTATTGAGCATGTATTCTCCCCCGAGATTTGTAAAGTAAATGTAAAACAAGTGAAAGAGGGGCTATAAACTCACATCGATGATTGAAGAACAATTGACAGATGGGCATCTAATATGCCAACTCAAACGGAAGATGAACGGCTCGATCAAGAAGTTGCAGCTTAACTTAACTGCTAAAGTCTTCACTAGCCTAGGTGATGTACTTGGTTTTCTTATGAATGAGTACTTCAACAGTAATACGTCATTGATAAAAGATTTAGATTTAAAGTTGTAATCGTTTGGTGGTTGGTTAAATAAATAAATTGAAAATAAACCGGCAAAGTGTGTAATATAATAGTCCTTAATATATTACTTATAAAAATAACCCTATATAATTCCTACTTGTGAAATTATATAACAAAGACAATCAATTCAAAGATTAATGAAAAGTATAATATACCTTGCAGGTATTATATAATAAGTGTTATAATTTAAATAAACCAATTAGTATCGACACCATTTAATTAATGAAAAGGCTATGTGTACAAAGGTTGACACATGTCAAACTTATGAATAAATTCAAACCAGTCTTAACATCAATAACCATTATAAAATATAAAATAATGTTTTATAAATTATATTTCGTTTTCTTTTCGACAAGTCGTGTCTAAAATATTAATCTCTTACAAGTATAGTTTTTGTCCGTTGTCAAGTTTTCGCATAGTTATATTTTAACATATCTTTAAAACATATCTTAGTCCCTTTTTACCGGGTTTAAAATAATAAGTGTTTTAGTAACATGTTACTAAATATAGCAAATTATATAAATTTCGCCATGACCTTTCCTTTTATAAACAAACCAAGTCTGAAGACTTTGATGCAAATCCATTTTCCCAAGTTCAATTCCAAAAAGAAAACATCCTAGTAAATCAAGTGTATTTAATTCATTATGTCGATATTTACATATTATAAGTTTACGTTTACTAATCGTAGCATTTTTAAATTCTTCAGTAAGTCAAATATAATATATCCGAAAATAATAAATTATCACATTTATTTAACCAATCAACCACTATTATATATCCGGTTATTATTATCCAAAACTCAACATATTTATTTTAGCCGTTTTTATATTAAACCAAATGCACCATTTACGGTTAAACTGCTCACCCAAACGCACCCTAATCTTGTAAACCCAAATCCAAATGCACTCTACGGCTGCTACAAAACCAAACGCACCCGCTGCGTTGGTAAACCAAACGCACCCATTTCGCGGGGACAGAAAACCAAACGCAGCCTCTTGCTGCTAAACCCGCAACCAAACGCAACATGACTGTTTCGCAGCCAACCCAAACACACCCTTTAACTGTCGAGCAACACCAAACGCACCCTAATGGTATGTACAGCAGCCAAACGCACTCATGTGCATGGCTGCTGTTAAGCCAAACGCCCCTATCGGCGAACAACCAAACCAACCGCACCCGCGGCTGTGACAGTCCCAAACAAACACACCTTAATGGTGGTATAACCAACCGCCCCTTTGGCCGGTGGCTGCCAAGACAAACGCACCCTATCCGGTGCTAAACCCAAACTCAACGCACCCTTTTTGGGCTGAGTACAAACCAAACGCACACCGGCTGTGGTGTCGTGACGACCCACACGCACCCTCGTGGTGGAAACCACAAAACCAAACGCTCCCTAATCGTGCTATTCATTAAAACCAAAAGCACCCGTGTGTTGTTTACAACAAACCAAACGGACCCGTGGTGCTTTATCACAACCCAAACTCATCCCCCCCGGCCCCAGCTGCGAACCCAAACCAAACCCGACACCCTCAACCAACGCACCCTCGGCTGGTGCTAACTTAACCCAACGCAGCCTTGCGGGTCGTTGTGTGGTGAGGAGGTGGTGAGGTTGATAGTGTGGGGGTGGAGGCTGTGACGGTGATGATGGTGATGATTGAGGTGGTGGTGTTGG
>BQNB010166392.1:0-14117 GCA_026074375.1 Tanacetum coccineum | reverse complement strand
AAATGTATTGTTGTCTTTTGTAATATTAAACAAGGAACAAGTAAAGCTTTATGCTTTTGTATTATGTCTTATAATTAAATCCAATGTATCAATTTAAATGACTTTTTATGTCGTTCTTATATATATTTTGTGCTGTTGATCTTGAAGTAACACGCCCCGGATCCTTATTCCGCTGCGACCCATTTTGGGGGTGTTACAAATATGAAGTAATTCATTCTTGAGAAAAATGAATTTCCCGTTGTGAGGTCAAGTTTTCTTTTTGACAAAATACTTGCCTTTAAATTGAAGACCGGGTTGCTATCTAAAATAATAGCAAGCCATTAGACATGTTTTGAAAACAAGTTGAACTTCTGCTCGAACTTCATTTACAGCCTCGTATAATTATTGAATGACATTTCTATGGCCATAAATGTTATCGACTGTCAGAAGACATGTCAAGAACACCATGTTTTTATATTTTCTGATTTTTTTTTATTTTGTATTTTCTATTTGAAAATTTTATAAAAAGTGAAAAATTTTGTTGCGTTTTTCTGATTTTCTTATATACATATGATACAGAGGATATTTTGTTGCGTTCTCGTGCTAAAAGCTTAGTGGAAATATCAGCCAACTGATACTCTGTTCTGACAAAATACAGCTCAACCACCCCATTCTCTACTTGCTCCTTGATAAAGTGATGTCTGATGTCTATATGCTTAGATCGGGAGTGTTAGACGTTATTGCAACATAAAGCAATGGCACTTTTGTTATCCTAGTATAGAGGTATCTTGTTGAACACAAGGCCATAGTTAGTTAATTGTGATCACATCTAAAGTATTTGAGAACAACATCCTAACAAGGCAATGTATTCAGCTTCTGTACTGGATATGGTGGTGCTCTTCTATTTCTTTGATGACCAGCTCACCAATCTATCGCCTAATAGTTGCATACTTCCAGACGTACTTTTTCTGGTATATTGGTAACCCGCATGGTCATCATCTACAAAAGCTGTTAGAGCAATGAAAGAATCTTTCAAATACTATAGACCCATGTTTATGGTTCCTCTTAGGTATCGAAAGATTTTCTTAACCGCATGTAAGTACTTTTTGGTAGGCTTTGCTTGATACCGGGCACACATGCACACAACAAATACAAGGTCTGGTCTACGGGATGTGAGATACATAAGGGTACCAATCATTCTATGATAACATATAGGATCAACGGCTTTCCCTTGTGGATCTTAATCCAGTTTGGATTTCTTTACCATTGGAGTAACCGCTGGTTTACAAGTTTCCATACCATACTTTTTAAGTGATTCAAGAGCATATTTGGATTGGTTTAAAAAGATGCCTCTAGGACTCTGAGAAATTTCTAATCCTAAGAAAAATGATAGTTTGCTCATCATCGACATCTTAATTTTTGAACACATGATTTTAGAAAAAGATTCACAAAGATTAGGTTTAGTGGAGGCAAAAATAATATCATCGACATAAATTTGTACAAGTAATATGTTCTTGCCTTCTCTTCTGACGAAAAATGTTGGATCGAAGGTTCCTTTGGTGAACTTTTGGGAGAGTAGAAATGATGAGAGTAAATCATACCAAGTCTGTGGCGCTTGTTTCAAATCGTAAAGGGATTTCTTAAGCATGTACACATGGTTAGGATTGTTTGGATCTACAAACCCATTCAGTTGACTAACGTAGACCTCCTCACGCAGTATGCCATTCAAAAACGTGGTCTTCACATCCATTCGGTAGATGACAATGTTCATATGAGCAGCGAATGCAATAAAGATATGAATGGCCTCGAGTTGAGAAATTGGAGAAAAAGATTCCTCAAAGTCTATGCCTTCTTCTTGACGATATCCCCTCGCTACCAGACAAGACTTATTTTTCAACATACCTCCCAATTCGTCTAATTTGACTTTGTAGATCCACTTCAAGGTAATAATTATAACACGGTCCGGGCGAGGTACCAACTCCCAAACTTCAAGATGTTCAAACTCGTTGAGTTCTTCTTGCATGGCTTCAATCCAACAGGATTCCTTCAATGCTTCTTTATAACTCTTGGGTTCAACAGAAGAAAGGAAAGCATTAATATAGCAGAACAGGGCTTCATCTTGTAGTTGATGTCGAGTGGAAACCGGTCTAGAAGGATCACCAATCACATTATCAATTGGATGATCTTTGGTCCATTTGTTGATGTGTTCGGGTGGTTTATTGATTAAGTGCACATTGTTTGGAATAACAACCCGAGTAGAGGATTCTTTAAAACTAGTTTCTAGAATTATAAAATCAACATAGGGATTATTATCCATATGTGCAACTTAAATATCATGGTCATCTTCTTCAACACCAAGAGGAATGATAGGAGATGATGTTTCTGGAGTTGTTTGTGAAGTACTTGTAGATAGTGCATCTTGATCAATTTTAGTTGAGGAATGTGTACCGATTGAAATAGCAGGTTCTGGAGCAATGACTGTAGGAACTTGAAGATCAACACATGGTGGAGGATTAAGGTAATCATTAAACATTGGTTGAAACAATATTTCTCAATCATTCTTTGTTGGTGGGACATACGGAGTTGAAAAAGTAATGTTTGGCACGAGTCTTGAACTGATTGTTCCAGGAGTTAAAAGTTTAGGCCCGGGTCCTGATGTGGAGTGCGAGCTAGCCTCTACTAAAGTATGATTCCATCTTTCGACGACATCATTCTGTTGTGGAGTGCGAGCAACAGATGTTTGATGTGAGATTCCGACTTCGTCATAATAAGCTCTCACTGTCTGATTGACAAATTCAGTGCCATTATCAGTCCTGATGTTATGAACGGTTGCATTCAGACGAACTTGAATCATTTTGAGGAATTTGATAACGAACTCTGGAATTTCATCCTTTAATCATGGAAATTTCACCTATGTAAACCGAGAATAATCATCAACGATAAGTAGTATATATTTTCTCCCATTGATACTTTGAATCCTCATTAGCCCGCAAAGATTCATATGCAGCAGATAGAGTTTTTCTTGAATGGAGACTTTAGCTTTGGGTTTGTGGGAGTGTTTCTTGGTTTTACCAAGAGCACAGGCAGAGCACAAGTGATCCTTCTGATACTTTAGTTTTGGAAGACCTCGAACTAGACCATGTTTGGCAAGAGAAGTGATATAATTGAAGTTTAAATAGGACAATCTTTGATGCCACAACCAAGACTTGGTCTTGAAGGCCTTAGACAAGAGACATATAGGAGAGAAGAGCAACAAATTGTCCATAGATAAAGTGTAACATCTGAGAATTTTCGAATTTAGAATGACGATGTCAATCTTTGACTTTTTGGGTCTGACTTGACTTATAAGAACGATCATCTAAATCACGTTTTCACGACTCGGACTCTAAAGCAATTTGATGTGGAATGACATTCCTGACAACTTTTTAGTTTTGCCCGAGACCTGGAAACGAGCCGAAAAGGGCTAAAACAGCACCGCAAACATTATTCGAACAATATACAACGCGGACACACAAAAACAATTAAATTTGTTTTTAGTTATCAGTATTTATTTAATAAAAATATTAAATAAATTATTCATCATTTTTAATTAAAAGCGTTTTTGAAAACGCGACTATTCGAGTTGAAATCCATTTTTATTTTGGACGAAGCGAAACCAGTTCATAAAAGGAATAACAGTTATTTTATTTAATGTTATAAAATATTTCTGAAATAATATCAAATAAATACTCATTTTTATCAGAAAAATGATTATAAAAACAATGGCGCAAGTTTCGAGATTTGAATCGTTCGTTAAGTCGCTCAAATGAGTCCCGAACCGATATTTATAGAAATATAATAAAAATGTTACAATATAACCCCCCAACTTTTGAAACTTGTCATTTCATTTTGATATATATATCATTCCTTATAACTTATATTTCATTTTCCATCTCATTATACAAAAAAAAAAAATATTATACATCTCTCTCTCCACCTTCTTCTCCGGCGAGTCTCCCCACCGCCGGCCACCACTCGCCGCCGCCGGAAAACTTTTCCGGCGGACATATCCGGCGAACACCAAAAACACTCCTCATTTACCGATCTACCCGATCCCCTACACCACTCTCCTTCACGCACCTTATAACACCAACAACACCATCATCGTCATCACCATGACACCACCACCATCTCCCTCACCTCCTCACCACCGCCACCTTCACAACACAAAAAAAAGGGTGCGTTGGGTTGTAACAGCCAACCCCAAGGGCGGGTTTGGTTGTGGTTCGCGGGTCAACAGCAGCAGCGGGGGGTTGGGTTGGGTCGGGCTGTGGGACAGCGGGTCGGGTTGTCGGGTTTGGTATTTGCACAACAAGGGTGCGTCCGGTTTGGGTCTTAAACCCACCGGGTGCGTTGGGTTGGTTTGTTTATAACGTAGGGTGCGTTCGGTTGTGGGTTGACAGCCGGTATAAACCCGGGGACAACAGGAGTGTGTCGGGTTGTGGTTTCCAGCCGAAAGCAACAATAAGGGTGCGTTGTGTCGGGTCGAGTTGTGGGTTAACACCCGATGAGGGTGCTTTGGTTTGCGGGGCAGCCGGGTCTAGCCGGGTCGGGCATGGGTTTGGTTCGTGTATAAAACAACCACCGAAGGGTTGTTTGGTTCGTGTCACAGCCGGGGTCGAGTTGGGTTATAAAAGTAAGAGGGGTGTTTATTTGTTCGGGTTTGGTAAAACAGCCGAGGGGCTGTTGGGTTTGGCTGTCAAAAACAGCCGGGGTGTTTGGTTTGGCTCGGGACAGCCGGGGCAAGGGTTGTCGGGTCGGGTTAAGGGTTAACAACCCAAGGGATGCGTTTGGTTCAACAGGTTGCACCACAAGGGTGCGTTTGGCATAAGGGAAACAACAAAAGGGGTGTTTGGTTGGCTGCCATCACCACACGGGTGTGTTTGGCAGCCACCGCCATCACCTAGGGTGCGTTTGGATTTGGGTTTACCAAAAATTAGGGTGCGTTTGGCTTAACAGCCACGCACAAGGGTGCGTTTGGTATTGTGACATCGAAACGGGTGCGTTGATTGTGTTGACACCGAAAAAGGGTGCGTTTAGTTTAAAAGTATTCAATAATTTCGTTATATTATAAATTGATTAAATGTGATTGAAAAATATTATAACTTGCGCGGCTAAGTAAAACACGAATAAAATTTAACACGGAATTTATATAAGTTAAAAGAGATATTGGATATATCTGAGACGAGAGTTGGACCAAAAATGGACCTTGACACCTTTTATACCGAATAATAAATATCAAAAATCGAAACATAAGATTCGGGAATCGAGATGTTGATAAATTATATTTTGATTTACAAAATATAACAAATTATAATTATACGGATGTTTTGATATAAAACGGGACTTTTAAGTTCAAATAACGAAGAAACTGGATCGAAATCGGAATATACACTTTAATAGAAAATAAGTTATTTTTAATATATTAAATCTGACATATCTATTAATTAAACGATTCGAGCACTTTCGAGCCCGTTTCAGCCTTCCGGCGAAACACGAAAGTTGTTCGTAATGTGGCGCATTTTCTTGTGCGGAGGCTTATCGGCTTTAGAATTGAGATAAGTTAGGATTGGACGGAAGAATTAGTATATTATACATAAAATTATACTATGGGTGTAAGGGTTTTAAAGACGCGGCAAGTGGATTTCTAATTCACATGTTTATATGACTGCATTCCATATTAAAAATATGTATGATTTTGGGGTAACGATGTACGCATCGTTGATCGTATTTAATACGTGTATTATAATCGAGCGACATAATTATAGGTCGTGGTCGAGATCGTTGCAGATTCAGTTGTGATTTAATTGGATTAATTGATCGTGGTCTTTAATCAATGTGAGTTCATAGCCTCGCTTTTCAATCTTTTGAATGTTTTATAACCTGCGAGGGGGATACATGCTTGATGGGGCTACATAATCTTATATTTGGTTTTATCTTATAACAATGCGATTGTTTAAAGGATTTGTGAGTTTTATAGCCCCATGTTTTACTGGTTTTACATATATTTGGGGTGAGAACATGCTTGTTTACAAATGCATTTACAGGATTGTTTACGAATTGGTTTACATACTTATTTGCATAGTTTAGCTATGGATTCCATTCATTTGACTTCTTTTTTGGTCCCAAAATGCATACTTTTCATTTGAAATAATTTTCGGATTAGCTTAGGCTTATTGATCTGATAGCCAATTAAAACTACTGCTCGGGTGTCTTCTTTGGACGGGGACACCGGTACGGGAGTACATATTTATTACTTTTAATGACCGGGTGTTATTGGAGGGGACTCGGTAACGGGAGTATTTAAGCATTACATTAATGCCCGGGTGTTCTTGGAGGGGGGACAACCGGTTAAAGGGAGTATATATACGCTTTATTTGTATCCACTGACCAAATTAGGGTAAATACAGTTAGTTCACCGCGTATGAACTGTAAATCACTTGGAGGGTGAGCGAGAAATGTTATGATAATAGATCTATTCGGGTGTGGTCCCTGTTCGGGTGATTAGACTGATCACCTTGGTAACGAAATTATAGATCTATTCGGATTGACAAACCCCGTTCGGGTGATTAGCTATCACCAAGTAATTCGAAACGTATATAACATGTCGAGATCATTGGTGGGGGACTACAGGGACCCACACCCTGACATCTTTACATACTTGGATCATTTGGTGACATTACATCTGTCATGCATTACTTATAAAAATCTTTGGGACTTATGATTGGTACTTTTGAATGTCTAAAATGTGTTATGCATTTTGATTAATTCTTTCGGGTTTTTACATGGTATGTGATGTTACAGTGGATTACATTTATATTTAAACTTATATTATGACTCACCAAACTTAATGTGACACTTTTATGTTGTTTTTTCTCTGGTGGTTAGACTGCTTGGACTATTTTGAGTGCATTCTAGATGATGAGAGATTAAGTTTGGCTGATGATCTCAAGAAAGCTCATGATCAAAATCAAAACAAGTCAAAGTGAACAAGCTCAATTGTTATCTAAAGATCACTACAACAAAGTACTAGATGTAACATGAAGAATCAAAAGACTGCAAGCTGTAAGAGCTTAAGTCTAGTGTTTTCAAGGGTGACCTCCCTTAGGAGGAGATTGTTAAATAAGAGTAAAAGACTCGGCCACCCCGTATATTTATTGTTTATAATAGCTCGTAGTTTTATAGTTAATCGTATGTCTTTCGGTTTTAAGCCGGGTACTAATACCTGGTATTTTGTAAAAACTATATAAGCCTCTTCTAACTTTAGAAAAGGTAAGCTAGTCATTTATTTTTTTCTTATAAAACACATTTTCTCTCACTAGAAAATCTCTCTCATGTGTTTCTCTCTCTAGAAACTAGCCAAGTCTAAGAATCGACCCCGTGTTATGATATAGGATATACCACAAAAAGGATATCCCCTTCAGAGTCATAGTCATCATTCTCAATGCCCGGTGGCATCGAGCATCCAGAGTAAGAAATAAATCGATCTCCTCTATAAGAGAGTCACTATCCTCAACGAGGATAGGAGATGGAGAGAAAGGTTCGATTATAGCATCAGAATTTTCAGAATTAAAATCTTTCGAAGGTCGAGGAGATGATTTATCATACAATAATTTCTCAATAAGACGAATTTCTTCCTCAGGATCAAAGTCGGCTTCATTAATTCCCGGTAAAATTAAATCAATATGAGCGAGTTCACCTGAGAACTCCTCGAGAAGAGAATCAAACTTAGGAGAGGAAATAATCAAAGTGTCTCGATTAAGCAAAGATTCTATAAGATCAGACTCAGCATTAAAGTGATGCGGATCTATCTTAGTAGAAATGATTTCTTCATCAAAAAGAGGGTTCGAATAAATTTTGAAATTTTCTTTGGGAACGTCCTCATCAGAAAAAGACTTGTCATCACTAGAGGAAAAATCATCGTCAGCATCAAAAAGAGGATTAGAGAAAGTTGTAAAATTATCACAAACGGGCACATCACACTCACTTTTGATATCGGAAAAATCCTCAAACTCACTTGGGATTGGGACAAGATTCTCAACACTAGACTTTATTAATTCGTCCGATTCTGTTTTCGGAATAGTGCTAAGATGCTCATCCCCTATACTTAGAGAGTTATCGGGTTCCTCGGTTGGTAAGACGGGTGTGATTGCAATAGTATACTCCTTGTCATCATCATCATCGTCGTCGTAGCAAAAAGAATTGAAAAATCGCGAAGGATAAGTACTAAGATTGGCCACATGCTCTAGTTGCTGAAGCTTTTTCTTTTTATTAATTTCAATACTCATTCCGTTGAAATTTTCCTTAAGCTCATTAATCTTAATATCAATCTTCTCATCATGATAATCCTCAATTGGAAATTCATTAATTAAACTTTTCATTTTATCTAAATACTGCTGCTTCAGATCCTACATATCTTGGATACTCATTTCTTGAGGAGGTTGATGAATGACGGGAAACTGCGGGGGTTGGAATTAGTCAAAACCGGAAGCAATAGAATTATAACAAAGATTAGGTTCGTAGAAATTTTGGTTCAACGGTTGACACTGAAAAGTCTCATGAGGACCCCCGCAGTTTTCATAACAAAGATATTGTTGTTGAGAACTCGGTGAATTTTGTGGATAATAATTATCACCAAAGTTTTGATTGTAACTCGGTTCCTGCTCATAGACAAGCGGGAACTGTGGTGGACAATCATAACCGTAGTGAGAATCATTCCCACATAACTCACACGAGTATGTCTCGTACTGGGGTTGTGGAGGGTGGTTGAAAACGTTTGGAGGATCATTGAAAGAGTTCGGATTTGGATCATAAACGAATGAATTTCCAGCTCTTGAAGCGCAAAACGAACAAAATCCATTTCTAAGATTATTTCCACACCACTCGCAAGTACACCGTCGACAAAGTAAACCATCTAACGGACCTCCACACCCAAAGCAACCACGTTGGTTATACGAAGACATGTCGAAGAATTAAACGGATAAGAGGGTAACGAAGATAAGAATTAAACGCATAAGAGGATAGAGAAGATTATTTATAGCAAAATACATAAGAAAGAAAAATATTTTTGGTAACCGATAATCGAACAAGTGTACGGTAGCTCTCTAGAAAACGCACAAAGAAGCGGAGGAGCGGGTAAGCGCGAAGCGTTTTAAAAACCTTCTCCTTTCGGGTCGAAGTTCGTAGGATCGACCCTCCTTATACCTCTCTTATAGTTTGTAATCTAAAGGTGAGCCGAAATCACAAGTGACACAACGGTTGATTTTGTTGTTTTTTGATTTTTTTTGGTATTTTTGATTACTTGAAAATATTCACAAATGAAAGCGATAACTTCACGAGGAAGGGTCTTCAAACACTAATCTTCAAACGTAACACGATAATCGCACACACCTCCCCGGCAGCGGCGCCAAAAATTGATTTCAATCCTTTATTATATATAAATATATATAATATATAAATATATATAAGGATAATATCAATTATAGAAGAGTGAGTAAGTATTCCGAGAGGCTTTTAAGAAAAGATTTACTTTTACCCAAAGTAAAATCTAAAAAAACCTTCCCGGGTCGTTTCTCGACGAAGCGTGAATTGAGAATCGAGGTTAAGTTCGTGATCGCGCGTTTGAATGATCAAAGATTTGGATTGTATTCTATTTCTACTAATAATATGCAAAAACAAATAAAAGCAAGCCTAAAACGAAAACAATTAAAGATTTAAACTAAAAACGATAACGGGATCCTAAACCCGTGCTTTAAAAACCTAAATCTCCAAATTTTAACCCTAAAAATGAAAATTTATTTTTTAACAGTCCTAAATGATAAAAGAAAATTTTCTAAAAAAGAATTATATTTTTTTGACTTTTATTTAATTTATTATGAATTAAAAACAGTTTTAATCTAAAAAATTAATTAAAAATACTAAACTAATTTGGAAAAATCTGAAAAAAATAGGAAAAGTGCTTTAAACAATTTAGACCTTAAGAAAAATAAAAAGGTTCACACATCTTATTGGAATAAGCTGTTATTAAGCTTAAAGGGGCTGATAAACTAAACTGCTAATAAAGGGTTATATATTAAATATTACAACCTAAAAACGAAAAAGACCCCAGGGCAAGTGGTGAGTGTGTGGTGTGTTAAGGTGCTAGGTATGAAAGGGGGAGGTCATAGGTTCGACCCCTGTGACCTCTCTTTTTGACAAATCATTTTTTTGGGGATTTCTTTTTTTTTAAAAGCTAATAAATAAGCTAAAATAACAAACTTTAAAAAAACAGCTTTTTACAGAACTCAAAAATAAGCTAGTAATAAGCAAAATAAAGGGTGACAGATTACTTAGTTTTAAGCTAAGTGATTTTTAACTAACAGTTTGCTATCTAACAAACTCAATAAGCTAAAGGAAAAAAAGCAAATAAGCAAAACAAACTTAAATCTAAACCTAATAAGCACTAAGAATAAAAAATAAGCTAACAAATAAGCTAGAAAAGCTTTAAAAGGCATTAAGACAGTTTTAACTTAAAAGAAAACTAAAAAGCTTTATGCCTAACTGATTTAGCTTATAAGCTTGGATAAGCTCCAACCTAAGCCAAATAAGCTATAAGGACCTAAAACCTAACCTAATAAGCAAATCTAAACAAAAGTTAAGCAAATCCAATAAGCCATAAACTCAGGAAAGCAAATAAGCAAATTGGCTATAAAGAGCTAAAAATTAGACTACAAGGGCACTTTTGGGCTCAAAATTAAGCTAGCAAACCAAAAAGCTAATGTCTACAAGCTCCAAACAGATAAAGCTTAACCTACAAACTACTAGAAAAGGCAAAGTTTAAACATTTTGAATAACTAATAAGCTAAATAAAGGCTTATGAAAATGGCTAATTAACTCAGTATATGCTGAGTTTTTTTTCGAGTTTTTTTCTAAAAGACAAAATGGCTAAATGCAGCCCTAATTTAAGCTATCTAAATGATGTTTAGACTACAAAATAAGCTGAAACAGATAAAGTACTATATCTAAAGAGCTTGTGCAATCAAGATCAAAACCTAAAACAAACTTTAACTAATCTAAAAATGCTATTAAAGATTGGACTTAAAACTTTGAAAATGAGACTTGATACTTAGACAGAATCTTGACTAAAACTCAATTAACAGTTGCACACTTAAACTCTACTTATCCTACTGCATTATGAGCCTTAAACAAGCATGAAAACAACACCTAAAAGCTACTTATGAAAATCTAACCAAATAAGCTGAAAAATCAAATAAGATCACCACATATTTAAAACATTATTAGCTTAAACCTTAAAACTTAGAATTACACTATAAAAACTTATATAAACTGAATTTTAAGCTTATTGTGAGCTAATAGAAATTGACAAAATGGTTAAAAGCAAACCAGCAGTACTAACTTAAGTTAGTACTGCTAGTGCCAAACACTCCTTTAAAAACTGGTTTTCCATATTAAGCTTTTTAAAAACTGATTTAAACTAAGGTTTTTCAAGACAGATGATAAACAATGAATATTAAGCAACATTAAGCAATAAGAACTCAGACATAAGCACTCCAAATAAGCAAACTAGATTAAGCTATTAAAGACATTTTTTAACTAAAACATGAACAAAGAAAATAAGCAATGAGCAACATTTACAAGTAAGATTAAGCAAGATTAAGCAGAAAATAAGCAATTTAATAAGCAAACAGTAAAAAAAGCTTAAAAACTTGAAAATGAGAACTTACAAATGCATTTGCTTAAACAAGGCTATACAATGCTCAAAAGAGCTTATCTACTAAGCTCCTGCTTGTATTAAACAAGCTGGTAAGTCCATAAGCCCTTCCCAACTGGCTTATCATCCAGAATTTAAGCTGAGGTAATTGAGGGGTAAATGTTTGTGAAATTTTGCTTAAACACTTAAAAGTTTTTAATGCTTAATGAAAGTAGATTAAACAAGAGCTTAAATAACTTATAAAAATAGCTTGGAAACAGTTTTTACATAAAGTGCAGGAGAGTAAAAATAGGTTTACCTAAAACATTAAAAACTGAAATTTCATTAAACTTACAAAAAATACAATGCTTGAATAAAGACAAATAAGCTGTAAAACAAGACTACACTACTCCTAAGCTAAAATTACACTAGATATTTTACTGTGTGAAAACACACACACTTTTATAGCCGTTTGAGGAGTTCTTGGCCCTATGAGGTATGTTTTTGTGTTTGTTATGTAAGAGGGTCCAAAGTCTTCATCCTAGCCCTTTATCTTTCTTGTTCTCCAAGTAGTATAATCTGAGCCTTTGATTCGTTTTGTTCAATAAAACACCTTAGGATTGCCATCGTGTAATTGTCTTCATCTGGGGGTGGGGTTTTGATGAAGTGTGATGGTTGTTTGTCGTGTTGCAGGGGTGAGTGAAAGTGATGGATGAATAGTGTTGATTGGAGGGAATTTTTGGTTTGGGAGTTTAGGTTAACGAGTGTTAAAGGAAAAGGTATAAAATAGGTAACGGGTGTTAGAGTTAGGGACTGACAGTGTTAGTCCTTAAGGACTAACAGTGAAATGACCAGGGACTAACGGTGAAAGGGTTTTAGAGGGTGTTATGGTTAAGAGTTAATAGGATTTTTGGCTTGTTTTAAGAAATGGGCCTAAATGGTTTAAGGCTTATAAAGCCTTAGTATAAATACCTTAATGGGCTGACCCGACCCATTAGATGGGTGCAGGTTGGCCCATTAAGTATTTCTTCGATTTTGACTTCGGCTTTGACTTGTTGACTTTTTGGGTTGACTTTGACTTTGACTTTTTCACGCTTTTTCATTCTCGTGCTCGGTTTTGTTCTTTTTGCTTGATTTTATGTCCTTTAGTGAATATCCGATACGTGCACAGTATATAAAGCAAAACAAGCATATATTCGGCATTTTATGTTCGTTTTTTGTCATTATTGGTCATTTTAGCTCGTTTTAATAGGTAAAAGGTATGTGTAATTAAGCACATACAATTGCATATTTCAAGTAGTTTAACTTGTGTTTCATTTTTTTATCGGCTTCATATTTAATCAATATTGGCTGTTGTCTAGTAAGATTTATGAACATATATTGTTTCTTTTTTCAAGCGTCATAATAAATGTAAATGATGATTTTACCCAATATATGAAATTAGAATTGAAAACAACGATTTAACTAGCACTTTTAGATTTGAACTCTAAAATAATATACGATATAAGTAATAAGTAATTATGTCAAATCACAAAATCATAAATAAAATAAAACAACAAACAAAAAATTGATCTAAATCAACATATATTTATGTTTATAAAAGTTCTATGAGACAATAATATTTCTCATGATCTGTATGATGTGTATTTGTCGGCAACATATTCTACTCTTACTGCCCATTGTGATATGGGTTGATTTTTCATGAGCTTCTACATACGTTGATGCAACATGTTCTACTCTTTAGAGTCTGCTGTTATATGATTCGATTTTACATGAACTTCTACAGACGATGATGATGCATTATCATCAGGGACGGAATCAGGACACAATTGGACTAGGTGCATTTACGAAAATTTATACGAAACGAGGAACACAAATTTTTGAGACCAGGTGCACTTAGGAAAAATTTAACAAAATTTAACACTACGCCGTAAAATTTAACAATATTTAACTATAAGCCGCAAAATTCCATGGGGTCCCGGGACACCCTGGTTCCGTCCCTGATTATCATCGGTGCCGATAATCACACTTTCTTTCAATTCCATTGAATTACCATTAAATAAGTCAAAGTTAAAAAATCCATTAATGTCAAAATCTTTCACGTTATGAGAATAAGTCACGTCATTACCATCACTAGTAACAAAATTATCCATCACTTGATACTGAGGCGGTAAAGTTCTTAAAGCACTTGTGTTCATCAATCCATGTGATGTGTCAACCATTGGGGATGAGAATAACTCATGATTATTTGATAAGCTCGAGCTTATCAACTCTTTTGACAAATAGGGATTAGTTTCATAAATCAGCCCATGATCATGTGAGTTGCTTGGAATCATCCTACTAGTATTTGGTATAAGAGGTGTGCTTGGAATAACATACGGGGGTTTAGAATGATCATATATATGATTCA
>BQNB010166391.1:0-14117 GCA_026074375.1 Tanacetum coccineum | reverse complement strand
AATACTTTTATCAGTTATTGTTAAATGTTTTTTTATTAAGTCTTTGTTAATATTTGCTTACGATCGTGTCACTTTTATGTGTTGCTCAAAGCCAGATGTCAATTTTTTGTATGCGTGTTGTTTATGTTGATTGAGTTTTGCATTGCTGATGTTCATTGCCTTTTGTTAATGTAAGTTTATTCATATGTTTTTTTGTAAACTCTATGTTAATATTGGCTTACGATTGTGTCACTTTAACTTGTTGCTCAAAGCGAGATGTGGATTTTTGTATGCGTGTTGTTGATGTTGATTGAGTTTTGCGTTGTTGTTGTTGATTGCCTTTTGCTGATATAAGTTTATTCAGAATGTGGTTAGTGTTGACTTGGTTTTGCTAATGTAAGCTTAGTTTTAGGATGTCGTGGCCTGTGTTTCTTACTTAGGCCAACTAGTGTGTTATTTATGTTTTTCGTGCAAAAACATGTTCACTGTGAATAGCATATCAGCTGGTCTAACGCATGTTAAAAGATCAAGGGTTAACTTTTTTTTTGTTAATATTGTCTTGAGATTGCTTTGTTTTTATGTGCTCGCCAAACCGACATGTGGTTTTTTTGTATATATGTTTCTGATGTTGATTGGGTTTTGCTGATGTAAGTTTAATTTTTGGCATGTGGTGTCTTTTGTTTCTTAAAATTTTAAGTAGTGGCATATGAGTTAGTCTAACATATGTATAAATGAAACAAGAAAGAAAGTGAGCGCGTGAAGTGAGATATATGTGAGCAATTAATGTTAACTGAGAGTGGTGAGGGGAAAAATACCATCCTTTAATATATAGTTACAATGAACATTTGAAAACAGAGGCTATGATGATTCTCGGTGTGTTTGATTAAAGTTGTGATTGTCCGCGTCTTGGCAGGGCAACTTCTGAGATTTGCAGCCATAGCGAATATATTCTTTTTTTGATAGGCCACTTATCTGAGCCTATTATGGAGGGTAGATGAAGTGGGAAAGGAATAACAAGTAAACATGGAAAGAGATCAACACTTATAGCTAGAAGGAAATATGTCTCATTAACACGTACCTTGGCGGGGAACCACTTGATTATGGTTGCAGCCAGTGCGGGCTTATTTAGGGCTTGAAATATTGTAGGCAGTTATTTGAGATTGTGGAAAACAACAAGTATTATTTTTTCCCATGTTCTCGAATAAATGCTTAGAGTATTTAGATTTTGCAGTCATGTCGTGTATTGTATCAGAACTTAACCAGGCGATGATGAATAATAGTGTTTTGGAGGCTTTTCTGAGCCAACTGATTGTTTGAAACCAGTAACTGTTGGTTCTTGAATTGGTAAGACACCATCATGTTATGCTAGCAGTCACGGTTTCCATTATTATAAGTGGAAGAAGATATGACTCATTGACATGTACTTTGGCGGGGCATCACTTAATTGTGTTAGCAGCCAGTATGGGTTAAATTTAATTCCTTAATGAATTTGTCTTATTCATTGTGGACGATGCCAATATTGCTTGAAGGTCACTTTTTAGGCAATGAGGGTGTATATGATGTGTAGTTTGTTGTGTTTTTTTGTTTTACATGGCGATGGAAAAAATACAGTTTGACGGTTTGTTATTTTACCTCTCTATGAAAAAAACAAAAGCTAGTGGTAAGCTTTATATTCGATGCTAGTTTTAAACCCATGTTACTTGATTTGTATTGCTGTGTTTAACAACGTATTTTTATATTCCGGTGTCTTTGAATGTCTATTTAAGAAGATGCCTATGCAATGTTTGATCAAATTTAGGAAACCCTGGGAATGAGTTGTAGGTGAAAGAATATATGACCCAAGAAAAAAAGGTGTGTGCATTAAGTGAGAAAGAGATCTAAATGACTTTTATCATCTATTGTTTACTATTGCTGGATGAATTATGTTGGTGGGTTGATCGGGTTTGCTAATATGTTGCTTGATTAACAAGTTGGCCTGTGTTTCTTGCTTAATGCAGCTAGTGTGTTATTCATGTTTTGCATGAAAAAATACGGTCGTCGTGAGTAGCATATCAGCTAGTCTAATGGCTGTTGTGATGTGGATTTTTGTATGCATGTTGTTTGCTGTTGTTGATTACTTTTTGCTTTGCTGATGTAAGTTTATTCATAATGTGGTTAGTGTTGGCTGGGTTTTGCTAATGTAAGCTTAGTTTTAGGATGTCGTGGCCTTTGTTTCTTACTTAGGCTAGCTGGTGTGTTATTTATGTTTTTCGTGCAAAAACACGTTCGCCGTGAATAGCATATTAGCTTGTCTAACGCATGTTAAAAGATCAAGTGCTAGTTTCTTTTTTGTTAAGTCTTTGTTAATATTGTCTTGTGATTGCGTTGCTTTTATGTGCTCGCCAAACCGACATGTGGTTTTTTGTGTACGTGTTGCTGATGTTGGTTGGGTTTTGCTGATGTAAGTTTACTTTTTGGCATGTGGTGTCTTTTGTTTCTTGAAATATTAAGTAGTGGCATATCAAGTGGTCTAACATATGTATAAATGAAACAAGAAAGAAATCTGATACATTGGTATGTGTTTAATTACACATACCTTTTACCTTTAAAAACAAGTTAAAATAACCAAAAACGGACTTAAAATGCCAAAAAAATGCTTGTTTTGCTAATTGTGTTGTGCAAGAACGGATATCTAAGAAAAGGACAAAAAACGAAGCCAAAACGACAAAAACTGGACACGGAATGGAAAAGCGTGGAAAAGACAAAGACAAGACAAAGCCCAAGTGTCAAAAAGTCAACCAAAGTCAACCCCGACAAATCCAAAAGTCAACAAGTGAAGAAAAATAAGTTTAGGGGCCAAACTTGCCAATCCCTAAACTTATTTAATGAAGAAATAAGAAGAAAAATCTTGTGAGGGCCCATTATGTCAATTCCCTAAAGTATAAACCACAAGGGGTGTTTCTGCCAATAGCAAGAAGTTATAACTAACAAGGACTCAACTTGCAATACCATATATAACTCTTGGGGGGTGAAACTGCCAACACCCCAAACTTTTAATAACACAAGGACGTGTGATGCAACAACCACATACACCTTGGAGGACCAATCTTGACAAAACCCCAAACCCTCACCCCAATTTGAGTTACTGTATATCTTCTCAACCATTTCCCGCCCAATTATAAACCCCACCTCTGTCACTTTCATACACCTCGTTGACCTCCCACAACCCTCCAAAACCTTCACAATCCTTAACCCCACCCCCCACATGGGTATGCCATGTTGGCAATCCAAATTCCCTCAAAATCATCAAGGGTTGAGATAATTCGACTTGGGCACCAAGATAAACGAAGGGCCAAGATTTGTTTGTGTTTACACTCTCACAACAAACACAAGACATTGGTGTGTCTACAAAGAAACACACCAGGAAGAAGACAAGAGAAGACCAAGTCCAAAACCCTAGCTCGTTTTTCCTATTTAAACTGTTGTAAGCCAGTATGGCGAGGAGTTAGTTTTTTTAAGTTAGTTTTTAATATAATTTTCTTTTAAGTTGTTTAGTGTCAACTTTTATGTATTTCATGTTTCTAAAAAAGATTAATGAAGATATCAGTTTTGCTTTTAATATTTAAAAAATTGTTATCTAAGTTACTTGGTCATATCCTATAATTACCATATAATCTGTTTTTTAACACTTTTAATACAAAAGTTTTAAGAAAAATTAAAAAAAAAAAGGAAAAAAAAAAGTATGGTAGATCAAGTTGATGAATAAGCAAGCAAGGAAGAATGGCTCATTGGGTTTTTCTTAGTTTAATCTTATTCATAAGCTGTTGGGTAAGGTCTTAAGCTATTTAGGTGCTAACAATCCAGTTTTGAAAGGATTTAAGGTACAAAATTTTCTTTAAATTTTTGGCTTATTGTTATACTGTAGCAATGCTTATTATCGTTATTTTCATCTTATCTATATCATTTAAGTGCTTATTTGTTTTATTATATCTTAAGTATGCCTTCTAGTTACTTTTCTTTCATTTACATGTAATTTGCTTAAAAACTGCCTAAAATAGCTTTTCTGTCTTTAGCTTATTAGCTTTTAAAAGTGCTTATTTGCTCTTGCTTTTCACTTTTTATTGTTTAATATTGCAAGATTAGTAGTAGTTCTTAAAATTTTGAGCTTAAATCAGTTTGAATAAGTCTTAAAATTAGTTTTTAAAATATTCAGGAGTGTTTGGGTTAAGTATGAAAACGGGTCAAAACAGCAAGGTCATGGGTTGGTGTCACTTGGTTAACTTTAGCATCAGATTATTAAGCTTTTCTAGACGTCTTTTTATCAAGGTTTTTAAGTTTAAAAAATTTTTTCAAGATTTCAAAGTCGACCACATAGACTGAGTTTATAAAGAAGCTACAAGAGCTTATTTAGATAAGCCCTTGTATACATTGAGTTTTTAGTATCAACAAAGTGTTGTCAATTGTGTGTCTTAACAAGTTTTAAAGTCCCTTGATCATTTGACATCCGGTGTCAAAAATGTCAAAAATTTAAAGTGTCAATTTTAAAAAAGAAAAAGACCCTTTTCAAGAACTTAAATCAGCCTGTTTAATTATTTTTATAGCAATGTAATTTTGATATAATCAAGTTCATGAAGCCCTTTTAATAAAATCTTGTTTAAATAACTTTGTTTTTCCTTTTGAGCTTATTTGACAGCTTATTTTAAGCTGTCAAAATGAGCCCTTGTCCTTAGCCCATTTCCCCTGGTGCTAGACCACCAACTTCAAGCCCACTTTTCTAGCTTATTTGTGAACCTCAACATGAGTTTTTTGCTTTTCTAAAAAGCCCATAATCTCTTTGATAAGCCCCCTTAGTTTCAGACTTTAAGAAGCCCTTTTGATAGCTTATTTTTAAGCTTAAAGTAGGGTTTTGACTGTTTTACTTAGCATAGTGTAGTAAAATGCTTATTTTATTTTTCTAGCTTATTAGGAGCTCATTAGTTGTTGAATTCAGTCTCTTACTTGCTTATTTGGTTTGTTTGTTGCTTGTCGTAGCTTATTTTGTCCTTTGTTTGCTTATTGAGGGTTTTAAAGCCCAAATCCACAACCAACAGTACTAACTCTTAAGTTAGTACTGCTGAGGGAATTCAACCAATTCCTGGCTTATTTGACTTTATCTCATTAAGCCTATTAGTGCTCCAGTAGTTTCATATCATTTTGCTGTAGTTAGTTGTGTGTTGCTTATTTCTTAATTTACCTGCTTATTTAGGAGTTAACCGTCAAAAGACTTAGCCACTTTTTTTCCTATTTAAGCTTATTAAGCTCTCTAGTCAATTTAAGCCTTTTACAGCTTATTTATTAATTACCTTTAGTCACTATGTTGCTTATATAGGTATTAGTATAGATAACTACTTTTAGGCCTCTTATTTTAAATTTTACTGTTTTATCCAAAAAGTTTCAAAAGAAAAAGGCCACTTATTGCCTTAAGCGTCACTTAAGCAATCTTCCATTTTAGAAGGCTTTTTTTCAGCTTATTTTTTAGCTTATCTGAAAAAAGTTTGTAGTTTTAAAGAAGGAATGTTAAGCTCAAGGAGCTTAACAAGTTTGGTTCAAAAAGTTTTAAAAAAAAAAAAAAAGGAAGCAAGAAGGTGGGTGACCACGGGTGAGAGCAAGACTCGAACCCGTGCCTCAACCTCGACATCTCTCTTTTATAGACCATGCTTAGACCCGCTGCTGCCCTTGAGGACTTATTTTCAACATTAGAGTCCCACGCTTTGTATTTAAGGTGTTTTTCCCACCTTAAAGCTATAAGCTGTTTTCAGCTTATTTTCGGGCTTATTTATAAGCCAAACTTTGGTTTCTTATTTTTTGTAGGTTAGTTGTAGTGCAAAGTAATTTTAGTAAATTTTCAGAATTCATTAAAAAGTTTAGTATTTATTCATAATTTAATTTAGTTTATAAATTTTGAAAAAATTCATAAAAAAAAATATAAAAATTATCAAAAAAATATTTTATCTATTTTATGAAAATTTTATTAGTCCATAAACTACGTAGGGAAAAATAAAAAAACTTTCGTATGGTCATTTTATGTAACTTTTTGATTTTTTAAGAACGGGGCTCGGTAACGGTTTTTCTGTCTTGACGAATCGTTGGTTGGGTCAAACACCTCCGTTTCATTCTCAGTTTCTTTATTCATTCTTCGTTATTTAACTCCCCTAAGTAGTTAGAAGTGAATAATTCTTCTTTGTATGCATTAATTTTGAGATTGTATAGGTTTTAGCTCCTTCCTTTGTCTGAGATGATTCGTACTCTCGGTTTTTTTTTTAGCTTAATTTCATAATTTTTTATGATTTTTTTCTTAAACTCGTTTTTATTTGTTATTGTTTAATATTAGCTTTCCACACCTCAAATCATTTCTCTCATTTCAATACTTCTCCAAATCTTCCGACTGTATCGATTTTTCCAGCACAAACTGCCTCGTTGGAGGATAAACGACCCGGGAACATTCAATAACTACTTTCCCGGTTTTCATATGATTTGTAGTTTTTTTTTTTAGATTATACTTATACTATATATTTTATATTTTATTATATATTATATATTAATATAGTATAAAGAAAATTATCAACAATCAATTTTTGGCGCCGTAGCGTAGTGCAGGTGATACGACTATCGTTGCGGTTGAATTCATCTTAAGTTTTGCGAAGCTTTAATATTATCTAAAAAAAAAGTACAAAAAAATTACACTGTTTCTTTTATAGTAATGTAGATTATCTATTTTAGAAAAACAAAAAAAAAACCAAAAGATAAAAAAACATTGTCTTAATTATTCATAAAATTCACAAAATAGCTAAAAATATCAAAATATAATATTCTCACCTTTAAGGTATTATCATAATAACTTCTCCGGTAACAAGTTGAGGTTCCAAATCGAACAAAAGAATTTTTAAAAAACTGGCCATTTTGTGTTCCACTATGTAAAAATAGCGAGGTACGTTCACTTTTAAAAAGGATAAACAAACTCTATAGAGGGTATAAGGCGGGTTGTTCCTAGGAACTACAACTCCTAAAGAAAAGGTTATTAATAGCTTCTGCGCTATCCTATTCTCCGCTCCTTTGTGCGTTTTTCTTTTCGAAGAGTTATCGGAGAAGCTTATGTCGCATACTAGGTTTAAGTTGTCTTTCTCGTTGATCCATTATTTTCTTATGTTAAAACAAATTGTGATTAACTTGTTAGATAACCAAAAACCAAAGGAGATTGAACTTAAGCTCTTCCACATAGCTAACTTTCTCAAAATCTAAGCATGATGTCTTGATGGTTCCTTTTCCTGAGATTCTTCCTCCTTTAGAGTCATTTCCAAAAGCCACATAACCACCCTTGAACTCTTTAAAATCAGACAACTTGTCCTTGTCTCCTGTCATACTTCCAGAGCATCCACTGTCAATAATAGGTTTGTTCTTGGGGTTTTTCTCTGGATTGCCCTGTACAAACAAGTTAAAGAATTAGATTCTTTTAGGGACCCAAGTCATAACTGACTTGGATACCCCTAATGGAGTTACATACTCAAATTGTTTGAGTGTGTAAGATCCATTATCCCTATTCACAGAATCTAGATAGTTCCCTTTTGGTCTCCATGTTTGTTTTGGATTTATCATGGCACTCTTTTTGACAGTTTGTGGAAGTACTGCTTGTGATCCAACAGTACTTCCTTTCTTTACCCAGATAGATTTCACAATTTTCTTGGGTCTTTGTGGTCTGTGAGGAGTCCTTGAAAGACTTGAGGTTCTAGGTCTTGTATTATCCATCCTTGGATAATAAGGTCTACCAGTACTTTGTGAAAGTACTGCGTGGTGTACTTTTGGTCTAGCAGTACCTTGATAAAACACATTAGCAGTACTTTTTAAAGGTACTGTTCGGGTCAATTTTGGTTTGGCAGTACTTTTCAACCCTTCCCTTGTAAGTACTGCTGATGGGATAAAAGACTTCCGAAGTTACTGTGATGGATTAAAGGACATCTTCCTTTGTGAGGGGTACCTAGAGTTTCTTGAGAAATTTACTTTGGTCACTCTTTGGATGTGGTTCCAAACTGGTCTTGTTTCCCTTGAACCGAGTGTTCCCCTTAGGTTTATGAGTTTGGGTGTGTTGAAGGTTCTTTCATGTAGGTTACAATCCTGAATTAGGTGATTAGGTCTGTAAATACAAAACATTAATTTACCCCTTTGTTCCCAAGTCCTTTGTCTAGGATTCTTGACCAACACTGTTTGATTGTTTGGTGACCTGTTTCTCAAAAAGATGTTTCACTAGTCTCTGAGTTAAAGCAGTTTCCTTTTGACTTTCTGAAACACAGTCTCTTCATCATCCACTATCAACCCAATCTTCAATTATGTCTTTTTTTCTGTCAATTGCTGATTGACTAGATTGTGTTTTCTTTTTATTTTTTTTTTATTGATTAACACTTTATTTCCTATTGGCTAGTCTTCTATTCCCTGGTAAAGGAGGACATTTGCCTAGGTGGAATAATTGTACTGTAGGTGAGGGAGGCTTTGTAGGCTTTTCTCTTTGGAAATTTCTCGTACGCGAATCAGTCAATGTTTCATCCCCAGATGAAATGTCACTTTTTCCATACTATTGCTAGACCTCAATCCAAACCCTATATTGACTTATCGACTCATATCTTTGTTTGTTTAGGACTTCGTTTTGATAGTACAGAAGCATTTGGACCATTTCTCTAGTTTTTCATTTTGTACTCATTCTCGTTCTTTAGGCTTGATAAATTCCTTTTGTTTTTCTTTCTAGTTTCAAAACTTTTATCTTTAAGTCATGTTCCATTTGTTCATACTTATCACCCCATGCATTTTCATTCTTTTAATGTGTTTTAAGCTATGACCTCTATTGACATCTAAGCTCATTTGATATCACATAGAATTTCAGTCCTAGCTCTTTGAAAATTATCCTCTTTCTTTTTGATAGTTTTTCAAAGCAACAGTTTTATAAGACTTGATACATTTGGAACAGTAAGGTACCTCTGAGTTTGTAGCCTTTTAAAGCTAGTGATATGGTGTATCTTATCTTTAGTTGCATCCCAGTCAAAATCACCAAGTCCATCTTGTACAAAGTGACATGTTCTGCTTTTAAAATCCATGTCATTCATCTTGTTCAACTCCAGTCTGTGCCATCATAGCATATTTGTCTCTGGTTCAGCATCAAATTCCGTTGGTCCAATCAATTTCTTCATTGTTGTTATGTTGCCACAAGGCTTTTGAGTTTGAATCTTCATAGCCACAATCCTCTTTGCATTAGACATGTGCTCTGTTTTCCTGGTATTTAGCAAATCTACACTCTCTTGCACAAATGACCTAACTTGTGACAGTTATAATGCATTCACAGTTTGACTTTCAATGGTAACTCCCATTCTTTGGACATTGAGGTCTAATGGGATCTTCCTGTCTCCTCATAAACTTCCTTATCCTTGCACGTTATCATTAGACCACTTCCATCGAATGTCAATTTTTTTTTTTTCCTTCCATAGCATCTTCTATCAATTTGCTCAGCAGGTCTTCATCATCATGAGTTGTTGGGCATTGCATGCTTGTTGAGCAAAGAGGAACATTAGATTTCATCTGAGTGAGGAAGCATTGTTAGAGCAGTGGGCACTTGCTTGAGCAGCTTGTGTTATCCTTTGGGATATTTGTTGGTTCAGCAGTTCTTTGGGTTCTAAGTACTGCCTGACGTCTAACGTGGACAGTAAGCAATGTTTTGAGGGTTGGTTCTTGAATTTGAGACACCCTTCAATTCATGCTCATACACCTTTAAGTTGTTGTAGAGATCATCAAAGTTAAACTCGGCTAATCAAGGTTAATAAACCCCCCCGAATCATTGGGTTAGCCACACTTGCCAACAGTGGTAGGCTTCTTAGTAACTTCAAATTTGCATCTTCAATGGACCACCCGTTTTAGCATCATGTAAAGCACAGCATGCTAAGAATATGCTGAAACTTTCGTATGCTGAATTCTAGTTCTTCCCTAGAATCCAATAGGAAATGTACTCATTATTGTTGTTTCAACAGATTCTTTTGCATCTTCTTTGATGCTTCGTTTCCTCCAAATCTTGCTTTTATGGCTTTCCATAAAGATCTTGCATCTACAGCATCATGAAAACTGAGAAGATGTCTATCAGGTATGGCAGAAAGCAGTATATTAAGGGCTTTCTCATTGTTTCTTCTTGCGTTTGCAGCAAGTGAAGTCTTTGGTGCAGACACTGAGGGAGATGCAGGATCAGTTGTGGTTTGGTTTCCATTGGTGATTATGTCCCATAGTATGTGATCAGTGATAGCGATATACTGTCGCATCTTCATGGACCATAGGTCATATTCACCTTTCTTGATTATAGGGATTCTAAGTGCAGTAACGGACGAGGTGGGAGGGATAGGTTCTGTTTCAGACATCTTTTATGAGTTTAGAAAGATTTCGATTGATTAAAAGTTCTTCTAGATCAGAGTCTCTTCACAAGCTCTGATACCACTTGTAGGATCGATATATTCCTTTATGAAACACTGTATACTGTCAACATGCGTGAATCTCGTTGGTAGTACTTATGAAGTACCACAAATAGTTCTCCAAACGATTTTATTATTATAACCTTTGAATCTGCCTAATTGCAAGATCCTCTAATACTTAAATAATAATAAATTCTTAATAACTCGTGTTTTTCTATTATCTTAATATCTTCCTAGAGATCCTTTTATAAACATAAGGATAACCTCTAGTAGATGTACAGTCCTTGTATGACATAAACACTAATCAATACTAATCATTAAACTAACTGTTACAAGATAATTACTAACGTAACCATTTAAATGATAATCCTTTAAGATTCCTTTATCCACGGCAGTACTTCGATCTTTGACTGGCAGTACCTTGACTTTCTACTTAGCAGTACTTTGACCTTTTGCTTAGCAGTACGTTGACCGATTGACTTGTTTTTCCCAACACTTTATATATATTTTATATTTTATTATATATTATATATTATAGTTTGAAAAATCACAAATCAATTTTTGGCGCCGTTGCCGGGGAGGCTGTGATACCGACTATCGTTGCTGTTGATCATTTGTGTTTGAAGCTGTGAATATTATCTAAAAAAAACAAAAAAAAACAAAAGTACAAAAATATTTTCATTTTCTTTTTAGTATAATTATCAAAAAAAAAAGAGAAAACCAAAAATATAAAAACATTGTCTTTAATTACAAATAAAATTCATAAATTGTAAATACCATTATATAAATTCTAACTGAAGAGGTATTATCATAATAATCTTCCGTGTGAACTGGTTGGTTCCCAATTCGACAAAAGTATTAAAAAACTCTTCCTTTTGTGTCACTGCGAGGTACGGTTCACCTTTTACAAACGATAAACAAATCTAAGAGGGGGATATAAAGGCGGGTTGTTACGAGGAACTACGACCCCTAAAGGAAAAAAGTTTTTAGTAGCTTAGCGCTCTTTCTTATGCCTCCGCTCCTTTGTGAGTTTTCTTTTCGAGATGTTACCGAGAAGCTTGTCGATTATTAGGTTTAAGTTGTCTTTATCGTTGTCCGTTATTAAAATAAATTGTGAATTTACCTTTGATAAACCAAAAACCAAAAAAAAATTAGTGTAAATTTTCTTTCTTAGTGTATGCACACTCGTTCCCAAACTCGTAATCTTCTAATCAACAAACACCAGGCCCCACCTCCTATTGTTGAACCTTTTAATCTTGAAGAACCATTTGAAAATCCACCTCCTCCCCCACCGGTCCACATGGACATGATTCAACGTACTATGGTCAGTTGCTTGAAGCACCCACCGCGATTACGAGGATGCCATCTTTTCTTTTCCTGGTCTTTGTGCCCGAATCACTTGCGACAACTTTGAGCTTAAGGCACGGTTGCTTAACTCGTTCATATACAAGCAATTTTCGGACATGACAAAGAAGTATCCTCATGCCCACATCCGTTATTTCAACAAGATCACTTCTACGATGAAGTTCCCGAACGTCCCGAGTACGTCGATAAAGCTTATGCTATTTCCCTTTTTCATCGAGGGGGCAGCCCGGATTTGGCTTGGAAAGGAACCCCCTCGATCGATTCAAACATGGGATGAATCTTGTTTCAAAATTCATCAACAAATTTTTCCCTCCTTCTAAAACCACAAATCTTCGAAATGAAATCACGAGATTTCAACAAAGATTTGATGAGACGTTTTATGAAGCATGGGATAGATTTAACGATCTTCTTCGGGCATGTCCACATCATGGATTTTCTGAATTGCATCAACTTGATACATTCTATAATGCCTTGAACTCTAACGATCAAGATTCGTTAAATTCCGCCGCGGGTGGCAACTTTTTGGACAAAATGCCTCGTGATTGCCCTAAGATCATGAAAGCAAGTCCAAAGTCCGTAATTTCACGTAACAACCGTTGTTGCCAAGTGATCCGTGCGAGCACTTCCACCCGGGGGAATCTCTTCGAAGTTGCCTGAGTTAAAAGAAAGGAAAATGGTGAAGCTTAACTCCTTGACAAGAAAAAATCATTCTTCCCCGCTCCTACTCCTGTCAAGCGAGTTAAGGAAAGTTGTGTTTACTGCGGTGGTGGTCATTCTTACCAAACTTGTCCAGCCACTTCTGGCATATGTTTATAGAGTTAATATCCAAGAATTGTATGTTCTCTCAAAGCAGCCGCAGCTAACTTAACAAAGAAACACCGGTTATTCGGAGCCCAGATTTCAATCAAATCAGATTCCACCCGGTTTTCCTCCCGTCAAAACAATCACATGCAAACTCAAGGAAACTATTCAGATATCGTTACAACCAAATACCGAGAAATTTTCAATCAATGCTCCAGTCTTACCATACCCCAGGATTCATCTAGGTCAATCAAAGTCTATCCGACCTAGGTTGTTCAACCTTCCTGCTTTCATTGCTCCTGCCTATCAAGCTCCAGTCCTTCAAATTCATATGTATCAAAGGATGTTTTCCATAGCTACGTAAAAGCTATTGATGCTGTGATGTTGGAACATGCCAAACCTCAAGGTCAATACATGCAAAGTCATTTGAACAACTTGGTACTTCAATCTAAGACTTGAAAGTATGCTAGAGTAATTCATCAGTGAAATACCGCCTCTACTTTCGGAACTCTCCATAGTTAACCCGTTACTAAACCCAAAGAGGATTTTAAGGAGTATTACCACTCAAGTGGTGTCAGCTTACATGGGACCCACGATTCCTATTACTTCTTTTCTACTTAAAGTAATGGATCGTGAGAATACCGCGGTCTCACAATGGACACACGATGCATTCTACTAATAACGGAAGCACGAAGACGTCCACCTCCGGTTTGTCCCCCCTGTTGTGAATCATGAATCAATCTCTGAGCCCGCAATTTATCCAGTTAGTGCTTCAAAGGTCCTATTTGGCATTTTAAGTCCGTTTTTGATTATTTTAGCTCGTTTTTAAAGGTAAAAGGTATGTGTATTTAAGCACATACCAAGAAATTCTACGAAATCTTTAGAGATTTGAGTTTCGAAATTAGCTTTACGGATGCCTTGATGTTTATGCCAAAATTCGCCTCGACTCTAAAAACCTTAATCGGAAACAAGGAAAAGTTGAGTGAAATGGCTAGGACCCCATTGAATGAGAATTGTTCAGCGGTGATCCTAAAAAAGTTACCAAAGAAACTTGGAGACCCTGGCCGATTTCTCATTCCATGTGAATTTTCTAGGATTAATACATGCAACGCCTTGGCCGATCTTGGCGCAAGCATTAATCTTATGCCATATTCCGTCTGGAAAAATCTCTCTCTTCCCGAACTAACCCCGACTTGCATGACGCTAGAGCTAGCGGACCGTTCAATCTCTGAACCAATCGGTATCGCTGAAGACGTCTATGTAACGGTGGGAAAGTTCCAATTTCCTGCAGATTTTGTGGTCGTCGATTTTGAGCCAGACCCCCGAGTACCTCTAATTCTCGGGAGGAGTTTCTTAAAGACCAGTCGTGCATTAATCGATGTATACGAAGGTGAAATAACCCTTCGTGTTGGCAGAGAGGCCATTACATTTAATCTGGACTGATTCGCAAGTTTTATACACGTGAAATATATATAAAATATAACCTTAAGAGTAATTAAGAAAATTACCAAGTTACCCTTG
>BQNB010166390.1:0-11854 GCA_026074375.1 Tanacetum coccineum | reverse complement strand
GATACTAGTTTTACCATTCAACTTTTCTGCAGTATATTGGATATCACAATACAAGCCTAGAAATGATGGTTGGCCGATTCTAAAGAGAGAAAGTGGGAAGTTCTAGAGAGGGAAAATCACTTAGTGTGTGTATATGATAAAAATGAACATCCAACCCTTCTCATGGCTGGAAAGGGTGTTTAAATACATGAGTTTTATGCCCCTAAGTGGGCTATGGTGTGGGCTAACATGTGGGTAAAGACCCGACCCAACACCATAAGTCATACGCTTACGATTCAACTACGAACTATGTTATTCTAGACAGTACACGGGGTGACCGAGTCTTTTTCTTAAACCTAACAGCTCTCTTTTGCATCCCTATTGCTATTACATTAATAATTAGTATATAATACTTGGTTATGATTTCACCCTCCTACGTCTATCTTATGACGTCATACTATTTGCCTTATATCGGTCGGTTATATATTGACCACTCCGATTATCGCGTACTTCCTGTTTTCTTATTTTCTCCCTCAAACATCAATACTAGTATCATATAAGGATACCCGTACGTATATGAGCTACCTTCTTTTAATCTCTTATGCTCATCTTATGTATTGCAGTCAATTTATATAGAAGTTATTTGTGTGAGTTTAACTATTTACGGTCGCTGTGTCGCCTTGGTGTTAATGGATAACGTATGATTAGAATTTGTACCTACATATTGTGTATAATTTAGTGATGCTTTTCAATCAAGCTTGGTTTGATGCCAGTGCTAAACGAATCCTAAGTGTGAAATCATCTACGTAATAAAAATTACTTACATTTGTGTATAGTACTATAGTACGTCTTAATGAGTTCGTTTACTATAATATATTGTGAGCGATGCGATTATCTCCGATATATTTACGCGACCTTACTTTATTTCCTTTTAATGATTTGACATTCGGCGTAGTTTGTCAATTCCACTAGTTATTTTATCATTCGACTTTGAGTTTGAACACTCTCCTTATGCTTTTGAATCACATATGTTGTTTCGTAATCTATCAGTTTGAAGTTTTCCATTCGATGGGAGTACTACTTTACCTTGTCACCTCGGATCGTGCCGCCTTTTGGCACTCGACGTTGGAACGCAATTGACTAACATCTTATTATTATTAATCAAATTTCATCAGAAACACATTTGTTTTGAAAGATATACACAGTCAATGTGCTAGAAAATCAGTTGTTGAGCACATCGAAAGGTTTTTCAAAAACTATCCGTCAATTCACTGACTGGAACAAGTTTGATTCATAAAGAATCGCACCATCGTTGCTTTCCATTTGTCACAAGTTTAATCCATAGTGGATCTCACATGTCACCTACCAAGAGCTTGTTTGATGTTGGCTCTAGAAGGATTTCCATCTTCATTGCGATTACTTTCGTATCACTCAGATGTTCTGGCAATACCACGAGGATAATGCGTAGGACTCTTTAGATCTTTACTTGTTGTCACAATGTGTGAAGAACAAGCTTAGTTTGTATTAGTGTCCTAACGAGATTTGTGGATGATCTCATGGCTCTAGACTCAATTGTGCATTTTTGGTTTTAGTAGTCGGAGGCTGGAGCGGACTGCCACCTTTTCAATATCGTTTAACTCGGAGCGAGAGAGAAGATAAAAATGCATTGATCTTCGTGAGGAATGAAACAAAAATTCTTTGAGGGATCTTGAGTGGCTAGGGAGGGTTATACGACGTATCTTTGGTCCATGATAACTTTCCTCATGTCAGCAATCAAACCATGTGATTACTACAGCATAGCAGTGACCTCAGTTCCTGCCTAATGTTTTAAAGAGGGCTGCTTCTTTTCACCCATTACTTGAACCCTATTTTCTTTTTCAATCTTCAATCCCCTTCATGCTTACCGAGGACTTCATTACTAGTACCTTTGTTGGGTATGTTCCAGTACTAGCTCTCATCTAGTCCGTAACTTTTTCCTTATTCTCACATTACTCCTTTTATAATCTTACCTAAGGACTTCTACACTAACTAGTGGATTGTCCCTGGGTAGATCCCTCCGGCTCTGGCGGGATCGTAGGAATGAGTACCTAACCTTACCAACCTTATAACTCCGATAAATTAATTTCAGGGTCGGTCTTAGGTATTTCCACAAGTGCCATCATATACCATTTGCTCCCCCTTAATATGTGCATCGATATTCGAAAAGGTTTAGCACATATAGGGGAGCCTACACTTGAGTTCAAAAGATCACATTTTTTATCAAATTTTTATATTTAAATCACATTCTCTCCCCCGGTCAAAAATTTCAAACCATTGAGATTTAGGATCTCAATTGATTTAAGTAAGTTAGAAAAATTAGGAGAAAATGTGGTCCGATTAAATGTTTATTGATAAAGGAACAGCTTCCCCTCAATAATTGAGGGTCTGTTAGAGTCACCTTACAAACCACTACTAAGAATGTACAATATGTACAATATACAATACTATTACACCACACAAGAAGTACTAAAATATACAAAGAAGATGTGATCATTCAGCTCTCTGAAGAAGTATGTAGTCTCCTTCTCGTATTCGTCCACCAACAAAGCTTTCCAAGTTCGAAAGATTCGCCTGAGCTTTAGCCTCTTCTGAATAGCAAACATGAACTGCTTGCTCTTGATCACATCATTTGTGGTTGGTATTCAACCCCAGATTGACCTTGTTAACCTTGAATTCCTTAACCCGATAGTCTAAGGCTTCATTAATTTGTTGTAGAGTCCTATCACTGAACTTGTGGATTTCATTGAAGCGTATGATCGTCTGAATTCCATACTTGTATCTGAATACCACGGCCCGTGGGGAGTCAAGAATCTTGTAATCGTGCATGAACTCGAGACCTGTAGCTTCCCACTGAGGTTTGGTGGGGTTCAGCTGAGTCTGGTAACTCTCTACGCCGAGCTGGAAGTCTTCTACCCGTTTTCTGATAATAAATTCCTTATCCATAAGTTGACGGCAGTAGAGAGAATCTTCCTTGCTTTGAGAGTTTGGGTGTTGTATTGTGGTGGGGGGTCAGGTGTGACCTTTGGGGGGGGGGGGGGTGGGGGGGGGGGGAAAGGGGGGAAGGTGTTAAGGCAGGGTGGGGAAGCGGAGTTCTTGGCATAGTCACTCGGTACAATCTTTGAATCCTTTCAGCAATAGTATTATTCCTATTATCTTGCTCTTCGAAGGACATCTTTTCAATGTATTCATGGGGACTCGTAAATGAAAAGACCGATAATTCGTGATGACACTAGGAATTCCTCATGTGAGTCTTGACAATAGCTCTTCGGTTGGTGTCAGCTGAGTGTCGGTCGATGTAGAATTGTTGTCTCTTGAACCACCAGTGAGAGATACCATATGATGCTGAGATGTCATACATATACTCTTCTTCAGCCCACATCTGATCAGGTACCATCTGTTCTAGCCCGGCATCAGGATAAGAAGCAGCTTTCATCTTTGTGATTGACAACGCAAGTCTGTCACCCTTGTGGCCAAATCGTAGATACTCCAAGTCTTTGTTGAAGAAGAATTCAGTCTGAATCGTGACCTGACCTGGAGGACCACCCAATGGGAGTGGTCTGCTGACATTATACCTGAGTAATCCTTCGTCCACTTGATTAGTCAAAAGCTTGTGACATTCCTCCATTTGAAATTGTAGATGAATCACGTTAGAATGGATGGCTTTGACCACTTCATATGCAGGACCTTCCAAATGTTCTGGTGCGAGCTCTGTGATTCCATGCTTCTTTCAGAACCAATCAATAAACACTCCAATATCACTGGTCTATGAAAGCAGAGAGTTCTCTAGTGGAGATACGAAGCTGGAGGTTATAGTAGATGCCCAGTTGTTATTGGGAACAGGTAGACTTGATAAAGGAATGGACCACGCAGGTTCAGGGGTTGCAGGTCTTTCTTCTTCGAAGAGTTTAAACCATTCCTGGATTCAGTACTCACTTTGGGAATGTGGGCCTACTATCACTATCTTCATTTCAGATCCATATCCTGAGCTCTCAAAGTCTGACTCTTCATGCAAAAGTACGTCTTTCATAAACAGATGAAACAGCAGGCTTAGTCTGGAGTGGTCGATGTCTAGGCTGTGTAAATCTGTTGAGGCATCTCTCATGGAATAAGCCGGAGCAGCGAGCTGTGAGACCTGATCACCTTCAATTGGTTTGTTGAAGACGTAGGTGGTGTAGGAGATCTTAAGCGAATCAAAGGTTCCTGTTAGGACCTGAAAGCCTGATGCACCAGACGGTGGTGGAGGAGAGGAGGTAGAGGAGCGACGCCATGCATGTTTTCGTAATCACACATGCATACTCTTTTCTTCTTTGTTTGCACCTCAGCCTTGTCATGCATCAATTTGTCTCACCTTTCTCATATTGTAAATTCATTAGAAAAATCACAATCCAATATTTTATATATAGTAATAGATAGAAAGAAGAGTTGAAAAAGGAACAATTCAAACTACAATCCGAATGATAGATTTTTGTAATGCTCAAAACCCATCTTGTGATCCTCGTGGGACCTTTCATAATTCCCTCCAATAACTTGGCTTGAGCAGAATCCCTTCATGTCAAACGTAGGGGATCCTTGAAGCGAGCACAAAGAAGGGGCCCTATTGCATAAATGCCTGTAACTGATGAGTAAACTACGGTAACACCCCCAAAACAGGTAGCACGAATGGTAACACTGTGCTACTTCTAAGACAACAATCAAGATATAGGAAAACACCAAAAATGGACGCTTAAACAAGATTTCCATTTTGATGTCATAGGCAAAATATCAAGAACAATACATTAAGGTCCCATAAGTTTTTAACAGTCATAAAATTCTATAATTTTAAACAAAAGCTTCATAATACCAAAAAATGACTTTATTTTTAAAGATAATAAAAAGTTTCATAACCTTTAGATAGAAACACAAGAATCGCGACTTCATTGATATCCGCCCACGGCTCCCGTCCAACTTCATACCCTTGGACCTGAAATTACAATGCTAAAACGTCAACAGCAAAAGTTGATGAATCATAGGTTTATCAGTAAAAAGTATGTGACCACAAGATCGAAGTAATATAGACTCGAAACACATTCATAGTCTAATAAACAGTTATTATGAGCACTAACTCTTGACGGACCGAAGCCTTAGCTAGATTTGTGCCCGCAATCGGAATAAGGATGCTTGCCAACACCCTAACATCTCTCAAGTTTAAATGCACCGCTCAAAAGTGACCGCAAGGAGAAGGTGGGATTGTTAGTCCCCAGATAGATCTAATCCATAACACTAAGCCTCTACTATAATAGCCAATTGACGGTTCATAAGAGAAATTGATGGACTTCACGGCAATAAGGTAAATTAGGGCATTAATCATCAGCATAATCTGGGATAGCATACACTTTGAAAAAACACTTGTGTCCAAATAGAAAAACAAGCAATGTAATTCACACCACCGAAATTTTGTAAAACCATTATAGAAAAAAGGGGCTAGTGAACTCACCTCGAGTAAAGAATTCAACAAGTATAAGAAAATCGTCACAAGGAATCCTAAGCAACTTAATCCAATATAGACGTATAAGCACTAAACACTTAAGATTAATAATATCTCATCATACTAACGTTTCGGGCTATCATAATTAAGTAGGTCGTGTAGTGAACGTATGAGGAGCTAGGACACTTTAAATCGTAAATCCAGCAACTCGTCGATACGCCACCCCGAAGAGGCCTCATCATTATGAAACTCCCTAGTAATATAGTACTTTGATAACTAATACAACGTATGATTCTATATAGCTACATCACCGTCTAACCTCGTTTTAGTGGAAAACATCACATATAAACTAAAAATGTTTATCATATACTTTTGTAAAATGGCGTAACATTTCCTTCGTTTCAAAACCGTATCGCGCGTTTCTTACGTCCATTGCCTTCGAATAAGTCGAGTTATCAAATATAACATTTTTAACATTTTAGTATTTTCTGATGAAAGTGATTACTGTTCATAACAGATATATACTTATTTGTTATAGCTTTTTGTTATCCGTAAACTCGTAAACTGACGTATTTTAATTCGTTATACTCTCTCGTTTTTAAACGACTCTTATCGAGTACGATCTCGTAAATAAAAGTTATATCATATTTTTTTAATGTTTTATAAAATAATCACTATTCTGTTAAATGAATAATAATTTTATAAAAATAGTTTTATAAAAGTATTTCTCGTCGTAAAACACGTAAGCTAACGATCTGTTTCGTTATAAATCGGTTTTTCAAGTTTCTATCATTTTAGAATCGTTATGAGGCGTATTATTTTTATATAATTCTAACCACTGTAAGAAGTCTTCGAAATCAAATCACCCCATTTATTATCCCAATGTGTTACATTTATTAAAGAGTTTGTTTTATTAACATTATAAACCCAAAATTATATACATATTCATGTTTATACTTAAACAACAAGTATTTTACATTCATTTAACAGTTCATTATCCATGATATAATTATAATCAATATGACATAAGAAAAAAGTGCTTAAATTCATAAGACATTAGTAAAAAACCCATTTATACATAATTCAAAAGACCTAATGGTGAATATAGCCATAAAGAACATGATAAACAAATAAAATTAAGGAAAGTAAAGACATGAAGGTTTTTAGATAACCCTTATTTTTTAAAAAAAAAAAATATGTAAATGATAACCAAATATCTAAACCCTTGTTTTAATAAAATACCCTAGCATACCAGTATAAAACCCTATTTTCATATTCACTTTTCCTTGATTAATACTTGAAAAAGGTTAAGCCAATGCTTGAAAAACACCTTAGAATATCTTAGATAGATGTGTATACGAAGTGTAGGTTGTATAAAAACTTGATATGGGTTTGGATGGTGGCATTGATTTGACCGTGAGCTCTATAGTGTGCCAAAGGAAGAGATTTTTGATTTCTAGTTAATGTTTTTATGTATATGAAGCTATATCTCTTATGTAAACCTGTATATACAAGGGTAAATCGAAGTCAAAGTACAAGGTATGGTGCAATGTAAGGTCTCTTATCATAGGTATGACCAAAATTACTAGGTCATAAGTCAAAGTAAGCTAGGTATGGTGTGATAATAATGAGGTATGGCTAGTATTAATGAGTTATGGTGCACCTTGACCAAAATGGAAGATTTTCTTTATATCTTTGCCATAAATTCGGCATAGATATGATATACATGATATATTTTTGTAGTTTTTGAGTATTGGGTATAAATGTGGGTATTTGTTATGAAGCGAAGAAAAGGTTTTGGTGGTTCCCGGGAGTGATCAGAAACGAAATTTATCGCAAACTAAATACACTTTACGTTATCCGATAAATATAAAAAGAACACAGTTAATAATTATACCTCAAAATAATTATAAAACCCTTGCTTGATGTAAACATTAATTGTTTGATGTCCGTTTATCGCTAAAACGTAATGTTTTTTTTAACTTAACGCGATTTAACTATAAAGAAAAAGTAACAACTTCGTACGAGGAAGAAAAATAAATAATTAGTAAAATAGATAACGTCGTAAAAGATCTGAAAATACGGAATGTTACGTCCTTCCCCGTTAAAATATGCCTTGGTCCTCCAAGGCTAAAGTGTCGACAATTTGACGAAGGTAACGGTTCGAAGAAAGATGTCGATAATCTCTTTCGGAATTGGTCTTCACGATCCCAAGTATACACTGCAGCTCCATGCCGAAGGAGTTCCAACAAACTTTGACCAATGGATTCTCTTCGTTTTAAAGCTTCTTCACATCCCAGCTCTACGATCTCAAGAGGCTCTTCGACAATCGCTAAGATTTTCATCGATCTCGATCTCATCCAAAGGTACTGAACATCTGGCTCAGCTAAACGATTTCTTAGTTTGGACGGACATGAAACGTGTCGTGGACACAGCTTAGCTCCTGGGGTAACTTCAGTCGATAAGCCACTGGTCCAACACACTCCATGATTTCAAATGGTCCCACAAATCCGTGGTTGCTATAAGCATTCTTTCTACCAATCGAAACGCACTACCCTTCCATATGAGATACCTTCAGTAATACTCGGTCTCCAACTTGGAATCAAGAGGTTTAACGCGCCTCTTATCAGCATAGCTCATCTGCGACTCCTAGCCGTACTTTAATCTTTCCCATTTGATTTGAACAATCTTTTCATCGTTTCATGCACATCTCTGTCCAATAAGCTACTTTTCCTCCACAAGTTCAGTCCATAACACGAGGGGATTCTAATTTTCGCCCATACAGAGCCGTCAATGGTGCACACTTTAATGCTATGTGTGGTAACTGTTATTATAGAAAACTCAATCAATAGAAGAGAGTATCCCAACTACCACCAAAATCATAACACAAACTCAAAGCATATCCTCCACGTTTTAATAGTACGCTCACTTCTGACCGTCATCTGAGGGTGGTAAGCCGTACACTATGATCCTAGTCATTGTGCCAACGCTTCCTGAAAAGCTTGCCATAAATGTGACGTGAATCGTACCATCACGTCTGAAATGATTGATAGCCGCCCTGCACACCATGTCCTCGCTACAATTCTCATTGTATAAATCTTGGCTAATTTCTTCTTCGCTTGTAGTTCTTCCTGAATAGTTAAGAAGTGAGCCGACATTGTGTCATCTATCCAACACTACCTAAAATCGTAATCAGCCCACTGCTACTTTTAGGCAACTTTGTGACAAAGTCCATTGTTATCTTTTCCCATTTCCACTCAAATTTCTGGTTGTTGAAGAAATCCTGAAGGGATTCTGATGTTCGCTATAAAATCTTAGAGCACGTATAAACATCAGCTAATAGTACACAGCAATGTCTCTCTTACAACCAGGCCAACCAATACAAGTGCTTCTCAATCATAGTACACTACTGCACCCGGGATGTACGGAATATCTCAAGTATGAGCTTATCCATGAATAGTTTCCCTTCCACACCAACTGATGGAATCCAATACATCAAAGAAGTAAATTTCCAACCACCATCATCTCTTTTCTCAAAGTGGTTTCTAATCCTCTATAGAGGGTTAGCCATTCAGTTGGGGCTTAAGATCCTTGGTAAGCTTCAGCTCTGGCATCCAAAATCTTAGTCTTTAAGTCCAGCCATGAATAGTAATACCTCAATAAGCACGTACTCGTCATGGGCTTTAGTCGTTCTTTCCTGCTCAAGGCATCTGCTACCAACGATCCGCCTTGCCCATGGGTGGTATTTTTGATCTCACACTCGTAGTCACTGAGTAGCCTCGATCCAACCCCCTTTGGCGCATATTTAAATCCTTTTGGTTTAAATATGTACTGGAGACTCTCTGGTGGTCATTGTAGATAACACTTTCGTCCCAATAAAGATAATGTCTCCAGATTATTAAGAGCAATACCCACTGCACCTCCAAATCCAGGTCATGGGAGGTTAAATAATCATTATTTATTGTTAATATATTTTTGAAAAAATTTTTATTTTGTTTGTTATTTTATTTATCATTTTATTTATAAATTATTTACTTTTTATTTTTTGTTGGAATGGATTTTATTTATGTTTTTTTTTTTAATATGATTTTATTTTTATATTTAAGTTTTGGTTTTTTAGTTTAGTATTGTTTTAATAAAAATATATGTTTTATGTAAATTTATCTGAATTATTTTTATAAATATTATTTTCAATTCGTTATTTATCGTAATAATTAAAATTAAATTCTAATATATTTTTTATATCATCCCCCATTTTGTTTTATGTTATTAGTAATTTTTTTGAGTTTTTTTCGACTGATGTCGATTTGTTGGTGTTTTAATTATATTTATTTTAATTTTTTATAATAACTTTTATATTTTTGATTTATTCCTGTATTAAAATTTTATCTGAGCTTAATTTGTTTAGAAAATGTTTGAAATTATTCTAACAACTCAGAACAACGCCCACACATACTCACCAACAAAAAAAAAACTCAAAACAATGATTCATAATACTATCCAAAATGAAAAAATAAACTGAAACCAACTGCTAACTTTAAAAAAAAAAACCCCCAAAAAACAACAAATAAATTATCCATCATACCAGGAAACAAAAATAATAAACAACAAAACGGAACCATCTTCAATCAAACTGACTTGACCATCAAGCTTCACCATGCCCTGCTGCAACGCAACGCACCCAAAAGCCACCCCCCCCCAACCTTGTTTTGATGCATCACAAAAACCACAAAGTCATCGGGTCCCACGGGGAGTGCTAACACAGGAGCACTTGCAAGAGTTTCTCCTACAGAATTTGTACCTCGAAAGATTATCTTGCTTATTCGCCCAAACACATACGTCGTAATCTTATTGAGTCACAGGGTGAGGGGCTTGGCGATCTTGGAGAAATTCTCAATAAACCTTCGGTAGTAACCCGCCAATCCTAGAAATGAACGGATTTCAGTTGACGATTCAGGGGTCTTCCAGTTCTTGACCAACTCAAACCTTGCTAGATCCACTGGATACCGACACGGTTGACACAAAGTCCTAGGAACTGTACTTCTTGTAACCAAAATTCGCATTTTGAAAATTTGGCGTACAACTTCTCCTTCTTGAGTAAGTCCAAAATCGTCTAACAGGTGAGCTTCATGCTCTTACTTCTGACTTGATTAGATTAAAATGTCCGTTCAATAACACAATTACCGAATTTGTCCAAATACGGCTTGCCCCGCTGTTCATTTATATCATAAATATTGCTGGCGCGTTTGTCAGTCCAAAAAGGCAATGACTGAGGAACTCAAGTGTCCATATCGAGTCAAAAAAAACGCTGTCTTCGGTATATCATCCACTCGAGACTCACAACTGATGATATCCTGAGCGAATATCTATCTATCGAAGAAACAGCACTCCAACCTTTTAATTGTTCCAAACAGTCATCAAATCTAGGGGAGAGGCAACGGTTCATTAAAACAACATTATAGATTCCCAGAAGACAATACACATTATCATCCACCGTCTTTCTTCAGACAAAGAGCATGGAGCTGCCCCATGGTGAGTGACTTGTCCGAATACAACCCTTTCTCTTGAAGTTCCTTTAAGCTGGTTCGACAATTCAACCATTCTAAAGGGCAAACCGGTATGGAGAACTAACAACAGGCGAAGTGCCCTAGGAATCAGATCGATAGAGAAATAATCTACTCTCTCGAACAAGAGGTAAACCTAACATAACATCTGGGAAATACCTAAGGGAAGTCTCGGACAACACGTATGTCATCAAGCTTTTTCTCATCAGCCTCGATACATGCAAGTGAACCAAGATCCCTTTCCGGCCTCTCGTCTTGAACTTCAAGAATCTTGCCATTCGGAAGAGGAATACGGACCATCTTCTCATAACAATCGATGAGAGCTCGGTGGTATTCCACCCAATCCATTCCAATAATAACATCAAAACTTCCTAGCCGGGTTGGCAACAAGTCTATTTTGAATACGTGATTACACAAAACTAAGGTGCAACTACGTAAAATGGTATTGGTGCTAACGACTTTTCCGTCTGCTAACTCTACTTCGTAGCTAGTGTTTAGAGTGGCAGGGGCAATATTAATAAAATGGTCCATATGCTCCTATGATAGTTGGTAAAAGGAAACCAGAAGGACAATGGACTGGTGATGAGAGAAAGGCTGCTAACTTAGACCAGCATCTCAAAAGTCTCATCCTGTTTGTCCTTCCAAATGACCAAATGAACTCTATCATCAACTGTTTAATAGCTAAATCTACCTGGGATGACCTGATAGTATATCATGAGGGCACCTCTGATGTGAAAGAAAGTAGGGTCATGGACCTCAAGTTGTGTTACAATACCTTTAAATCAAGGAAGGTGAAACACTAACACAA
>BQNB010166389.1:0-14118 GCA_026074375.1 Tanacetum coccineum | reverse complement strand
CTAGGTTTAGCTGGATATTATCGAAGATTCATAGAAGGGTTTTCTTTGATTGCCAAACCACTTACTAAATTAATCCAGAATTGCCCGAAGGATCGAAAGACTTTGTTGTATATTGCGATGCATCCGTTAAAGGTTATGGAGCGGTGTTGATGCAATGAGAGAAAGTGATTGCTTATGCCTCACGCCAATTAAAGAAGCATGAAGAAGATTATATGACTCACGATTTAGAGTTGGGCGCCATGGTTTTTGCCCTACGACTATAGAGACATTACCTGTATGGAACAAAATGTGTTGTGTACACAGACCACAAAAGTATTCAATACATTTTAGACCAGAAGGAACTCAACATAAGGCAACGCTGATGGATTGAATTATTAAGCGATTATGATTGTGAAATCCACTATCATCCCGGTAAGGCTAATGTGGTAGCGGATGCTCTTAGTCGGAAGGAGAGGGAAAAACCGATAAGGGTTCGAGCTCTAGTTATGACAGTTTATCCTGACTTGTCCGAAAGGATACTTAAAGCTCAAACTGAAGCAATGAAGGAAGACAATGTTAAGGTAAAAAATCTGGGAAGATTGTTGAAGCTGATATTTAAAATTCGCTCCGACGGGATTCGATACTCCGATAAACGAATATGGTTACCATTATTTGGTGGATTGCGAGATCTGATTATGCACGAGTCACATAAGTCAAAGTATTCGATTCATCCTTGTTCTGATAAGATGTATCGGGATTTGAAGAAGCTTTATTGGTGGCCGAATATGAAGACTGATATTGCCACCTATGTTAGTAAGTGCCTCACTTGCGCCAAGGTGAAGGCTGAACATCAGAAGCCGTCAGGTTTACTCCAACAACCCAAAATCCCTGAATGGAAATGGGAAAAGATAACTATGGATTTCGTTTCTGGTCTCCCGAGAACCCCGAATGGCTATGACACGATTTGGGTTATTGTCGATCGGTTAACTAAGTCAGCTCACTTCCTGCCGATGAAGAAGACCGATAGTATGGAGAAATTAACTCAGCAGTATTTGAAGGAAATTGTTTGTAGACACGGAGTGCCCGTATCGATCATATCGGATAGAGATAGCCGATTTGCCTCAGGATTCTGGAGATCACTTCAGAACGCCTTGGGAACCAAAGTGAACATGAGTACTGCCTACCACCCGGAAACGGATGGGCAGAGTAAAAGAACAATTCAAACCTTAGAAGATATGTTGCGGGCGTGTGTGGTTGATTTAGGTAAGAATTGGGATCGACATTTACCTCTAGTTGAGTTTTCTTATAATAACAGTTATCATACGAGTATTAAAGTCGCGCCTTTCGAAGCACTCTACGGACGGAAGTGTAGATCTCCTATTTGTTGGAGTGAGGTTGGAGATTGCCAACTCATAGGGCCAGAGTTAGTTCAAGAAATGACGAAAAAGATTGTACAAATCAAAAACCGCTTATTGACCGCTCGTAGTCGTCAAAAGAGTTATGCAGATGAAAGGCGTAAACTGATGGAGTTTAGTGTGGGGGACATGGTCATGTTAAAGGTGTCGCCTTGGAAGGGCGTAATCCGTTTTGGTAAAAGAGGAAAGTTAAGTCCACGGTACATTGGGCCGTTCAAGATAATCGAGAGAATTGGTCCTGTGGCGTACAAATTAGAGTTACCTGAGAAACTCCGTGGGATTCATAATATGCTCCATTTCTCTAATCTCAAAAGGTGTTTAGCGGATGAGAATTTGATTATCCCGCTTAAAGAAATTCATCTCGATGACAAGTTGCACTTTATAAAAGAACCGGTTGAAATTATGGATCGTGAAGTAAAACAACTCAAGCAAAGCCGTATCCCCATCGTTAAAGTTCGTTGGAACTTGCGGCGAGGTCCGGAGTTCATGTGGGAACGAGATGACTTTTTTAGAAGCAAATATCCGCAATTATTCTCGGACAAGAAGAAGGCGAGTATGAGGAATCAAGCACCGGGACGGCGCTCCTGTAAAGAGGGAAGGATGTAAACCCCGTATTTAAGGTCACTACTAATTTTTAACTTATATTTATTTTTTTTAAATTTCTAAAATTTTACTTTTCATTAATTCGTCGTTTTAATTATTTACGAGCCATGCTTAGAATTATTATCCATCTCGAACCCTACGTAATTAAAATTTTCAAAAAAGTATCCCGATTTATGTAGAACTATTTTTACTTTGTTCGTTTTCACTTCGTGGTTCCGCCTTAACTCTCCGAACATTTTAGCTTGTACCCGTTAGCCTTAAAGCTACCCACTTATCACAAATCTTACACTTATAATTCAAAAAAAAATTATACCAACCCCCTTCACCATCTCATTTGGACGGCAAAGGGGAGCCACATGGTTAAACCATGTGGCATCCATTCTCTTCTAAATGCATGTACAAGCCTTATAAAACCTCACTCAAACACCTAGCTCTCATAGTTATAAAAAATAATATCATTCTCCCTCCTCTCTTGGCCTTTTGGCTGCCGAAATTACTACCACCACCACCACAATCTTACAAAGTTTTTCCCCTCATTTCTAGCATCACAATAACCTATTAAAACCCCATACAAAGTTTGGTAAATTTTCTTGAAATTTGAAGAAGTTTTGGTGTTTTTATTGAAGGGTTTTGAGTAGGGTTTTATTAGGAAAAGTATTATCATCATCTAAGAGGTATAGAAGAGATTTTGATTGTGGTTTTTGGGTGTATCTTGGTTCGAATCATCCCTAAGCAAAAGGGTGTGATTGTGTTTTATTGATTATTGGTAATTAGCTTTGTAAGTATCTTCTTGTTTCTCTATTTTTATTTTCTTGATTTTCCTTTGATTTTGACGCATGCAATTGGATGTTTAATTTGTGGAAGTGCATGTTATTGATGATCATGAGGATGTGTGACAAGGTAGTAGGGCATTGCATGTGGATAGGTAATGATTAGAATGAGTTTTGAGTGGATTTGAAAGTAGTTCCTGTTGTAGGTCAGTACCTAAACGAAGCTTTTTCGCAAACTTTTTGGCATGGAGCTTGTAAACAAAATACATGGTTGGATAGATATATGTTTAAGGTTAATGTGGCTAATTGGATAGAGTCATATCTCCTCCGGATGAGTGAGATATGGCCGTTTTACGTAGAGTAGTCAAATCTGAACCTTGGTTTGGAAAACTGGTTAAACACCAGGGTTTTTGCACTAAAGTTTGCATTTAAATGTATGGATCAGTAGTAGACACTTTAATATAACACCTCCAATTGGTCTCACCTTTATTCCTATCATGGTTTAGGATTTATGGCCATTTCCATAAAGGGTAAAATTTTTGGAAACTTTCTGTTTTGGGTAACCAGGGATAAAACAGTCTTTTCACATGGTTCTGAAACATTGTAGATTATGAGACTTATATTTTTGGAAACTAGACATAAATAGCTTTCCAAGAGTGAAAGCCTCACACTTAGATCCTTTACGAGCTAAGAGATATGAGTCCATGAAGTCGAGTTAAAAATCAGAAACTGAGTTTGTACGTCTAGTGTTGAAATGTAAAAACGTATGGTTCACATTTATAAAATAATAATTTAAGGATAAAACTTAGTAGATGTTTATTTGCCTATGAGGTCAGTTTATAAGCCAATTTGGGAGTAAAAAAATAATCTATGGAAGTCCGAGTGCAATGCCATACATATCTTGGAAACATGTGTCGTGATCACTTGTTCTATTTTTACGTATCGTTACTTTTTATCGTACTAAGTCGCGTCGCGTCTTTTAGGTGGTGCTTATAATCTTCGGAGTCACCTTCTCATACTTGGTTTTTCATTTGATCATCTACATACGGTGAGTTCATAGCCTCGCCTTTCTACTTTATTTGTTTTCTTAAAAACCCGCGAGGGAGATACATGCTTGTTTTATAAAATTGAACACAAATTGTTTTCCTGTATGCTAGACCCGAATATATGCTTAATGCTTGAGTACCTATTGCTAAAGACCCTAATATCGTGAGCCGTTAACTTCCTGTGATGGGTGGACGCTAGGATAATACATAGGCCTATGGGGTGACTCCCCGTCCGGGGTATGAATCCTTTTGTAACACCCACTTATCAACGGATATATTATTCTGAGAATTAATAGGTATATAGCACTAGTACCTAATCTAATGGGGCACACTTAATTTGTTCTCGTCAAAGGGATCGGGTGTCACGAGCTCAATGCATTATCTATTCAACTTGTTTGATCCACAAGTTTTCGATGACTTAATATTTGTGTTCAAAATCTTTATGCTTATATAAACCTATGAATTTCACTCAACGTTTGTTGACTTTTTAAGCATGTTTAACTCAGGTAATCAAGGCTAAGGATTTGGAGCTGGAACAAAGAGGAGGAAATTACGCATAAAAATGACTTTTGTTGAATTATTTAATTTCCATTCCTCGAACAATGTTTTTATATTTTGTTAAAACACTTGTGTCATGTTTATGTATGGTTGGGACAACGTTGCACTCTGAAATTTCTCTTGTGGAATGGAACATGTTTTGATAACGTCTCTTTTCGAGTCGTTCTATATAAAATATGACTGTTGTACTTATTATTAACTCCCCATTGTTGGACCTGAATATTGTTGTAAATTTGGGGGTGTTAAAAGAACACGAAAATCCGTCTTATAACGAAGAAGTTATGACCGTTTAAAGTATTACGAAACATGTCAGATGCTTCCCTCTTTTAAAATAATACGGGACATTCTGTCATGCTAAAGTCGGATAACTTTTGGGACTAAAAATGGTCATATGTTGCTGATTGAAACTAGTTTTTTGGTTTTTGAGTGTTTTCGGGCCCGTTTGAGCTATAAAAACCTTAGCGAATAATAGTGTATCATTTTATAAATTATTAGGACGCGTTAGAAACTTTATAGAAACGATATTTCGTAAGCGTTAGGAGTTTACTAAAAATGAAAAGTGTATATTTGACGAAAAGTACATATTAGCAAGATAAATAGTAACTCTCGGTTTAAGTATCGAAGCGTAGATAAAATGTAACACCCCCAAATCTGGGTAGCAGCGGAATGTCGAATATCTGAGGGCGTTACTTCGTAGATCAATAGCACAAGATATGAGAACAACCACTAAACATGTCATTTTAAAAAGATACATTGGATTAACAAAATGCTTGTTCATTACATAAGCTCATAGCTTTAAATTGTTCGACAATATAAGTAAAGATTTCGGTTTATAACAAATGTTCCAAAGAGTGACTACCCCAAAACTTAGTACTACTCTTCCAAAAGAGTGACCCCCCAATGTACTGAGGCACCCGTGCTTATTGACCTGAGAAAACAAGCTTAAAATACAACAAAGTTGTGAAATCATAAGGTTTATGTAAAATCAATAGTAGGCACCGCAAGTTTTCCAATGTATGATTAAGCCACAGATGCAAACATCATCAAAACGTAATCACGTTTTCCTAAGCTCAAGACACTGAAGCTCGACATGTATGAATGCAATAAATTGCCAATAAATGACCGGAATGATGTTACTAAACCCGCAACACCAAAACCGACATGAATATCTTTGTTGTCTGGAAACCCGCACACAGTGAGAGCTCCTCACACCAACGGGGATGTCAATCCAAGAATTAGTACCTCTTTAAAACATTCGCGCTCAACAATCACGTAAATTGACGAGTTCATGACAGGGCGCAGTCTGTAATCGCTACTTAGGGCACACACTAAACATAGTATGAAAATGTACACTATGCGTCCAATTTGAATACAAAAGCAAAGTCCACATACCCTAAAGATAGTAAATTATAAATATTTTGTAAAACATGGGGCTATGAACTCACCTTAGTAAATAGTCCTCAAAAAATGATAATTATATCCAAGAATGGCAATGAATCACACCGTCAAATACCTAAGTAAGTACAGCCAGTATTAGTCTACAAGTTTAGGCTAACGACTTCACGTATAAACTACAATAATTTGCTAATTTATATATATACTGTTATCACTTGTATGGCGGTGTACACGTTTATTGTATTTGTTTTCCTCGTTGCTCTTGAAGCGTGTAACACTATATACTTTTAAGTTTACAAGGTGTTTAAGTATTAATAATAAATACACCTATTTATCATTCGCGTGACTTTAGTTATATAAGTATCCGTATTATATCATGACTAGTCCGGTACCATAAGTGTTTATTTAAATTACTTAATTATATAAAATACCCTTAGGTTTTCATTATTGGCGAAAACAGTCCTATAGTTAAAATAGAATATTTACCGATTACAGACCCTTGAGTTTCCATATGATTAAACGTTAAAAATCCTCTATATTTACAAAAATTACATTTTAGGTTCTTATGAGTTCCAAAGAGTCCCTTAAGTTCAGGAATGTCAAAAACAGTATTATTAATACACTAGCAGTATTAACAATATGCTAGCAGTACTAACTCTTAAGTTTAGGAATGTCAAAAACAGTATTATTAATACACTAGCAGTATTAACAATATGCTAGTAGTACTAACTCTGCTAACAGTACTAACTTCTGCTAACAATACTAACTCTGCTAGCAGCACTAACTTCTGACTTAGCTCGTATCATACAACCCATTAGTGAGTTACAAATTCGTTAGAGTTTGTTTGAGCTCGTGTTGGACACAGGACGCGGATATGGTCTTGCTAACTTATTTTGACATATCCCAAACAACCCTAGTTCGCTATGATACTTAGTTTAACACATCCTTTATTGAGCAAGACAGTTTTTAAGTATTATGAATACGTGACATAAAAGTTTTTCCGTTTCCGAAAACGAGTTATCAAACCTATCGGTTAAATATTTTAACGTGTGCATGTCATGTTTAAACATTCATGCTTATACACAAGATCTTGAACGTGCTTTATTTTTTGGTTCACCACAATAATCTATATATGTTGTCGATTGTAAGACCGGGAACAAGGGTTTGTCATGCTAGGCATGACCCATGTTTAGCTTGTTAACACATAATAACCGTGCCTTATGACACATGAAGCAAACATGAAACTTGAATATGAACGTAGGCTAAGACACTTACAAAGGGTCCTAGCTTCTTGAACGTGTATGTCATGTAGTCGTGTGGAAACCCGACTTGTATACCCCAAGCACTTAGTTAAACCTAATCATTCCCATGCCTTTCAAACCCTTAAACGTATAACCTTAGCTATAGACTACTAGGTTAATCCCTTAGAACACTTTTGGATGTGAGGTTGTAGTGTCGGTGTTCGTGGATATTGTGTCTCGGTTTGTTGGTGACCCCTCTGAACGAGAGAGAGAAACACAATATGGATTATTTGGTTGAGTGTTTGTGTGTTTATAAGAGTGTTAAATGGTAAGTATGGATGAGTATTTATAGGCAAAAATACTAGTTACATATTCCTAGTCCCAAACGAACCAAAACCGGCCCTAACTAGATGGTTTTGTGATTTCTAGTTAGCCCTTCATTGTTTCTTGTTAAACCACTTAGGTACATTTCTTAATTACATAATCTAAGTACAAGATTTACCAAGATTTAGCAAAATCTTAAGGTTTGTGTATGTACATGCATGTTGCCGGGTATCCAAGAGAGAAATGGAAGCAAAATGGTTTATTAACCATGTGTATTTGCTAATCTCGGACAATAGTTTGTACATGAGGTTATAATTTACACAGGATTGTACATGTACTTAAGGATCATTAGAAGTTTCTAGTGCTGTTGTATCCCATAACCGCCCTAGTGGGAATTAACCAAGATTTTATTTAATTTTGTGTTTAAGGTTTAAAAGTTGGTATTGGTTTGAGTTTAGGTAAGTCTAGGTATTTCCGGGGTGTGTCTAAATGTATTTTATTGCGAAACGTAAGCCTTTTACGTGACCAATAAAAATAAAATACCCAAAGTTAATAATTATCTTCTTAATAATTATATAACACTTGTTTGACGTAAACCTTAACTTATTTGGTGACCGTTTACGTTAAATGATTATTCTTAGTCTACGCGATTTAGCTTAAAAGTTACATTAAAAGTAAACGCGTATCGTACCAAAATAAATAGTGACGAATAATAGGAGTCGTAAAATGACCTGAAATTGAGAAATGTTACATAAAACCCTATAATTTGCAAAATCACGTTTTGACTAACTAAAATACTCCCTCCGTCCCAATAAGAGTATCCATAAACAAAAATTGGACAAATTATGATATGTGTAATTAATGCTAGTTTTGATTGATAAAAAGTCATTTTTACCCTCATAGTTAATATAGAAATTAGGAATGAGTAATTAATGCATGTTTTGATTATAAGGGTAAAGTAGAAAAACAAGTATTATTACTATCCAAAAATAAAAACTGGACACTTTTTTTTGGGAAAAACATAAATAGTAAGGTGGATACATTTTTGGGACGCAAGGAGTATGAAACAAGCATACGCGGGTGATGTTGAAATTCTAAAAATAGTTGTGCATCATTTTTCCTTTATCTTGCATTAAGCCGCGTCATTATTCATTTAGGTCGCGATTAGAATTTTGTGCTCGTATTTCGTTCGTCGATTATTATTCTACCTTCATTGACTATTTTATTCACTCATTGTTTGGCTTAAGGTGAGTCTCATAGCCCCTATTTTACTTGTTTTAAACTATTTTGTGGGAGAATATATGCTTGTTTACAAACTCGTTTACATGCTCGTTTACAAACTTGTTTTTTGGCTCGGTTACAAACTCATTTACATGCTTGTTTAAACTCGGCATTTACTTTTATTAAACGTAACTAAATTCTAAACACTTTTCATGATACTATGAGTGAAGTAGTAGTCACAACATACTTTTCATGATACTATGAGTGAAGAAGTAGTCCCAGCACACTTTTTATGATACTGTGAGTAAAGCAGTAATCACAACACACTTTTCATGATACTGTGAGCGAAGCAGTAGTCACAACATACTTTTTCATGATACCGTGAGTGAAGCAATAGTCACAAAACACTTTTCATGGTACTGTGAGTGAAGCAGTAGTCACTAAACACTTTTGGTATCTCATAAATACTTTACTTAAACCTATGAACTTACCAACTTTATGTTGACATTTTTAGCATGTTTATCTCAGGTCTTTAACCTGTTGTCCTGAAAGCGTTAGGAAATGTTTAAACTGTTGGGACCTCTCTTTTATGAACTCTGATGTTTTAATATATATCGAATGTGTAATTTTTCAAAATGTCTCATTTAGAGGTCATTTTCTATAACTTGTACTATGTGCTATGAAGTAGCACCCCTGGGTACCTTCCTCCGCAATCTGATTTTGGGGGAGTTACATATAGAGCCAAAACCGGCCGATCGCTCATTCCCCTTAAAACTCGCTCCAAATAAACCCTAACTCCGCTGATCATTGGTACGTGTGGTTGCCAGTCGAATTTAGAATTATTTTTTTTCATCAATCGTTATCATTCGGTAGCTCTAGGACAACTATCGACAAGTAGGTTTTAATCATCCACTGTTGGTTTGTGTTCTCCAATATATCAAGGTAAATAAGTAGAAAAAACAGAAAGATAAAGAAAGTAAGGATAGAGTTATGTAAAAAGGAAAAAAAAGATATATGAAATATGAGAAAGATAAAATAGAAAAAAATATAAAAAGAAAACAAAAAAAAATAAAGAAAATATAGTTAAATGAAAATAACTAATTAAAAACAAAGAAAAATATAACACCACCGCTTTAGAAATACATGACCCGCAAAAAACACAAACAAAAATACAACTCATTCAGAGCAAAACAGACAAAAAAACAATTGCAACTAACCAACGTCAAATGGACCCACCCACACGCACCCATCACCCTAACACACCCCAATTACCTCCCACACACACACCGAGTCATAATGTATCATCCACTCTACAAAGACGCCCCCCACCCCAACCCCGCCACACAAACGCTATACCCATTTGTGGGAGTGCCGGTGGGGAGGGACAAACGAAACAAAAACCGCACCCCCTGCCCGCTTGCTCTTCCCAGGACGTCATCTTCTCGGCCCTCAGCGGCTGGTGACACACACACACACACGGTGCGCACCGGGGGGGCACAGCTCAGGTCTTGCACCCATATGTAATAAGATTTACCCAAGCTTGCCTTGTTCTCATTACCGCAGTCCTCAAGCAAACAACATGTGAACAGTACGATTCCGCGATAGTTACTACATCAATTTCCTGATTAAGTCATCCATTCATTTCCTGGAAACATAGTTTGATTCACATTGAATCACAGTCAACATCGTTTTACTTTCCAGATGACACAGTTACATTCCAAGAGAATCACGAGCAAGTCACCTACCAAGAGCTTGTTTGATTGCTAGGCTTAACGCAGGATTTCCATCTTAATATGAGTTACATAAAGTAGCAACTCGGAATGTTCTGGCACAATCACAAGGATATATGCGTAGGACTCTTGTTAACGTCGCTTGTCTGAACTTATTGGTGTTGCAACAAGTGTTAGTAATTGAAGGTGTCATAATAAGAATTTATTTAATAGGACTATCTTGGCTCTTAGACTCGCTCAGCGCGTTTCTGGTTTGAAGTAATCGGAGGCCCAGAGTAGAACTGCCACCTACATCAAATAATATCACCAACTCGAGTGCGAAAGTCAATAGAAGTCGGGTGTATCCTCAGACTGACAAATATGATAAGTTTCTTTTGAAGAAACCCCGATGCTGGGAAGGGGTTGTGCATTGCAAAATCACTGGTCCATGATGTCGTCTGCAATGTTATCAACCAACATGTAATTATGACAGCATATATTTGACCCGGAGTTTCAAGCCGTAAGTGGTATGGAGGCTTCTTTCCTTTCTCCACCCGTTATCCAAGAACATTTCGTTATTCTTAAATTCTTTAAACACCTTCAATGCTACCAAGATCGTCATCTACTAACACCTTGTTGTGATTTGTTTCTAGGAGTGTTAACGCTCACACTCTTAGTCGGCGACTTCTACTCCTTAATACACCAAAAACCCCCCAAATTTCATCGCGCAATCATACCCTAAGGACACTGCTATTTATAACTATAAGTGTCCTTAGGTCAAATCGGCCCCAGTCCGTTCTCTGGTTGGAGAATCATAGGCTACAGATAACTAACCTTAACCTACCGTTAGTGACGTTCAGAAACGTCGTGAAATAATATGTTGTAAATATTAAGATCGTAAAACCATAAAACCTTTTCGAAGAAGAGCTAATCAGCACTTTGAGTCACGATAAGAAACTTATTATTTCAAGATCAACATTTTAAAAATACATTTCTTGTCTCTCTTCTCTTTGTTCTCCCCTTATTTTATAACATCTAATTCGCTATTAGATTTTTGAAATACTTCTGTAGATTAAAATTTTCTGTGTCGTTGAATCTAACCATGGAAAAACGTTTACTTAGCATGAATTACATGGAACCATTAACTTCTCCCCTTCGATTTTACATATGTTTGACACCAAAATCCAATGATACCAAGTTGTATAAATGACACACATAAAAGTGAGGTTAGACATTGTTGAGCACACACTTTTGAAGAGTAACTAATTCATCGAAGACTCTATGAAAATTCGTCTAGCTCAAGCAGCCACCTAATTCTGATCTTATAACAATCATCTATTTACAATAGTCATTATTATTCCGAAATAGTGTATGTAAGACGTTTTATAGCATGTGTTGAATACTTATAGAATTGTCATGTATGATGTAGCCAACTATCATGTAAAGGACGATTGGTTTTTTTTAGAAAGAGGCGTGGCGGGGGGGGCCGGGGCCTGGGGGGGGTGGGCGTGGGGGGGGGGGGGGGGGGGGGGGTGGGGGGGGAAACATTAACTATTTAAAAAATACACTATATGTAGAATACTCGTCTCTTGAAAAACAACATGAGCGGAAGAGGGTTGAAACCACAATTTTGAAAGATTTTGAATCGGCATTGAGAAATTCTGAAAAAATTATGTTCAACATTTTAAAAAACCACATGTTCGAAGTGTTCAACTTTTTAAAAAACCAAATGTTAGAAGACTTCTCTTCTAACGCTAAGGATAAGCGCACTTATGCGTACACTCTCCTTTGTCGTTCGGGTCCGAGTTGCAATCTGAGAGTGATTACAAGTCATCAAGAAAAATTAGAAATGACATGTTTTGAAAGCATTTGAAACTCCTGTTCGAACTTCATTTACACGCCCGTGTCGATATTAATCAACATTTCTAGGTACGTAAATGTTATCGATTCCAAGAGACATGTCGAGAAGAATATTTTTTGAAACATTTTCTGATTTTTTGATTTTGTATTTTCTTTTTGAAATTTTATATTTTTGTATTTGGTTTTATAAAAAATATTTACATGTTGACCTCAGCATTGTTATGTGATGGTGAAATAGTAATTCCAACTCTTGTCGTGATGTAGCTGTCTTGTCTGCTGGAGGAACAACTTTTGGAACCAGCTTTGAACTTGACAGTTCATTGCTGTGGTCGTGAATTCCGAGTTCTGAACTGTTATGATCAGAAGTCATGTGCTTATTCATCAGATGAAAATTCCTTGAAGCCCTAGTTTCTCAGATATCAGTCTTTTCAGCAACCAACCTCGGAGTCCTTCCTTTGTATGATTTAAAGATGTACCTGCATGTATGTTAAGTGTACCTGCACTGACATCAAGAGTTTGTTTGCATTCATACTGGTTAGTGATATCGTCATTTGAACCATTTTGGGGTTCACTGTCAACCTTGGCTGTGCTAGATGTGAATATCTTTCCAGTAGGAACCCACCTAAGACCAACTGTCTTGAAAATTTTACCCGTTGGTTTCCACCTAAGACAAGATCTATGAGTCATTATTTTCTCATGCACAACAGAAGTCTTTTTGATTGAAGACCTATGTCTTTTTGGGATCTGTCTTTCTGGTTTCTTTACAAAACTTGTTTGCTCTACAAGTATGTATCTTTTTGTTGTCTTATTAGATGGAACCTTAGCACGTGAGTTGACTTCATTCAGGAATTTTGTTACACAAGAATCATGATTGGCATTAAAGACACATTTCTGACATGTTGAGCAAACAAAATGTTTGGAGTCAGAAAAAATTCTAAAATTCCTAGAGTGTTCTGCTATGGGCACAGTCTTTTTCGTGACGCAACTACTCTTAGATGCAGGCGAATTCCTAGACTTTTGGTTATTGATCCTAGGTTTTGGTTTGCTACCATTTGCCGTGCTTTATGATCTAGCAGAAGGCATCACACTAGGTTTTGAATTCATACTGCTTTCTTGTGTCTTTTTTGTAGCTTCCTCTAGGTAGTGATTATGAACCATGTCATTTGAGCTATACCTAGATGAGCCAGGTGCAATCATGTGATGAGGTTTTACAACAGCAGATTCTCTTTTCTTAGGCAAATAATGTGTAGTAACTGGTTTTGACAAATCGTTATTGACATCAACTTGGGAGGCAAAACATTGCTTTGAAAATCTAGGTCGTTCATACTTAAACGCAGTCGGTTGTCTAACAACTAATTGGTTTCTATGTGGTTGTAAAACCGGTTTCCTTAAGATTGATGATTTTGCAAACTTAGTATTCACACTATTTCCTGTTAATTTTCTTAACTCATTTTTTAATGCTGCAATTGCAAATCCTTTTACTGAAGTTGAGCTTTGAAGTCATCATTTTTTGCAATCAAAGAAGTTGTGTGTTCTATGTTCCTAGCTCTTGTTGTTTTGATAGAATCATACAGTTCTTTGTAATGCTTTTTCAAAGTCTCATTTTCCTTAAGTAATTTAGCCACCTTATGTTCCAATTCGATGTTTATTGTTTCAATTACATCTATGTCATGTTTAACCTTGGCTTCATTACTTTTTACTTTCAAAAATTGACCATGTTGCCCTTCTTTTAAAGCTTGATTTTGATATTTAAGTTCAAGATTAACACAATGTGCTTCCATTCTTAAAAAATCTTTTTGAAATTAGGCAACGGTCTTTTTGAGACAAATATTTTCAGACTCGAGAGATTGATATGAGAGTTTAGTTATTTGGTTATCAATTAATTTAGCAGGCAAAGGACATGTGTCATGACATTGTTCAACATTCTGGTCAACCTCTCCTTCATTATTGAATTTAGGTTGCTCAATATGCCGTTGTACTGTAGCAAAGACATTGAT